>KZ308680.1:86308-125903 GCA_000376725.2 Ladona fulva | reverse complement strand
TACATCAAACCTATTGCTCCCCCTCAATGCTATAACTGCTTTGCATTTGGCCATACCAAAAATTACTGCAACCTCTCTCCTAACTGCTCCCGATGTGGTGGCCCTCATTCTATCCAAACCTGTCCTCACCAAAACCTCTCCACACCTAAGTGTGTCAATTGCAGTGGAGACCATACTGCAACATACAAAGGGTGTCCTGTATTTAAAGAATTAAGAACAACTATTCTCCACAAAGTGCAAGAAAATCGAAAGAAAGCAGAGAATGCAGCAAATATCTCACCTAACCTCCAATCACAACAATCATTCCCAAATCTCCCTACCCCTCAAACTTCCTATGCTTCAAAAATCCGAACACCAAACCCTGCTCCAGTACAACCTACCCCACCACCTCAGCCCTCACCCCCTTCTGATTCCTCCCCACCCTTTGACTTCCCTGGCAGCAACTTCATTAATTTTATCATCATTACCTGGAACAAAATCAAAGCTGCACCTACAATCCAATCCAAAATTCTAACCTTCTTCACTGAAGTCTTTCATTTTGTTAATGGATTGCTCCAGAATTAATATACTTTCTTGGAATTGCAGAAGTCTGTACAAATACTCCTCTGAATTTCTCAACTTTTGCCACAATTCATCCATCAATATTGCTTGCATACAGGAAACCAGACTACATTCATATTCTAAATTCTTCTCCTCTCAATATAATGTGGTTCGACTAGATGTAGATATCTCGCCTCCAGGAATTGCCATCCTGATTGACAAAAAAATTTCATATTCAGTTCTCCCAATTCCCAAACTTAAATCCATAGTAATCCTCGGTATCCAAATCCAAATTGATAATAAACCTCAAAACATCTTTTGCATTTATGTTAAACACACTAACTCTAACTTTGCTACTGATCTTCAAATCTTGAAATCCTTTGATAACCCCTCCATCTTTATAGGTGACTGGAACTGCAAACACCCACTGTGGGGCTCTTCCAAAACAAATTATAAAGGCAAGATTCTACAAAAATTTCTTCAAAATTCTCAGCTTGAAATTCACTCTCCTTTCTCTATAACCTTTTCCAACAAACGAAGTCAAGATCTCTTGGATTTTATAATTACATACAAAATCAACAATCTTACAGCCCCAATTGTTATGCATGAAATAGCTTCCGATCATTTTCCAATCATCTGCTCGATCTCAGGTTCTGCACTTCCATCCACTCCAAAAATTTGTGAAAAAATTAACTGGAAAAAATTCACGGCCTTTATTGCCAACAGAATCCACAACTATCCCCTTTTAGAACTTCCTGCTTCTATTGATTCAGTAAATACACAAATTATCCTCATCAATGACTTAGTCACCATAGCCAAACAACATGCCACCACCTCTTCTCCCGCTACTACTTTAAAATTTATCTCCCTTCCTCAAGAAATTCTAAAGTTAATTACCCTCAGAAATAGAATTCGTAGACAATATCGCACCTACCACAACCCATATGATTCTTATCTTCTCAAAAGGCTTAACAACCAAATTAAAAAACAAATCAGCTCTTTCAAATCTAAAAAATGGCATGAATTCGTTTCAACATTAAAATTTGAAAATAACTCCCTATGGAAAATTAGTAAAACTTTAAGAAAAAACCTAAACATCTCTCAACCAATGCTCATTAACAGCCTCCTCAACAACAATCCTTGTGATAAAGCAAACTTTGCAGCAGACTATTTCAGCAAAGCAATGGCAAATAACTTCTCACTACAACCATCTGATATGCAAATAAATATTATTTACAACCTAATATCCGCCACTCCTTCTGAAGATCCCCCGCTATCAACCAACAATAAAGAAGTAGCTGATATTCTCCACTCACTGAACATAAAAAAAGCCCCTGGACCTGATCCCTTTTCAAATAAAATACTCAAAATCCTAGCCAACAGTCCACACTTTGTCAACCTCTTAACAAATCTCTTCAATACCTGTTTGCAAATCCATTACTTCCCAGACAGTTGGAAACTTGGAACTATTATTCTGTTCCCAAAAACCCAGAAAGATCCTCTCCTCATTAATAACTATCGGCCAATCACTCTGTTATCATCACTGTCCAAGGTCTTCGAGAAAATAATTCTTCAACATATTACCCTCCATGTCCGTCAAAACAATATTCTATTACCCGAACAGATGGGATTTAGGCCAAATCACTCTACATCACACCAAATTTTAAGATTAGTTGAAACAATTATAAAAGGTTTTCATACAAAAAATTCAACAACACAAACAGTGTTCTTCGACCTCGAAAAAGCTTTTGATAAAACCTGGCACCAAGGTATTATTTACAAAATGGCACAACTTTCATTCCCCCTTTCCCTTCTCAAAATTTTGCAATCTTTTCTTACCAACCGCAAGATCCAAGTTAAAATAGAAAATTATACCTCTAGCCCCCACCCTATCACTGCAGGCGTCCCACAGGGTAGTTGCCTAAGTCCAATCCTCTTTATCCTTTACATCAACGACCTACCCTCAGACCCCTATATCACCAGATACCTTTATGCTGATGACCTAACCATAACCTCCCAAAGTGTTTCCCCAAATCTGGCCATCAAGAGAATCAACTCATATAACGAGAAACTCAAACTTTGGCTTAATAAATGGCATTTAAAAATTAACCCTGCAAAATGCAACCATATGGTTTTTAAAATTAACAAAAATAGAACATCCACAGACCCAGTAATTTTTAATAACACAGAAATCCCCACTGTAGATGAAACTAAATTTTTAGGAGTTATAATAAACAAACAACTCTCCTGGACGCCCCAATTCAAATATAATCTCCAAAAAGCCCATACAGCAAAATTCAAGCTACTGCCTCTCTTGGGTAAAAACAGTCCTTTAATGCCAGCAACAAAAATCAGACTTGTTAACTCAATAATATTGCCACATCTCACCTATGCTGCCGTCATAACCTTTAATACAACCAAATACAATATCAAATCAGTTGAAACCTTCTACAACAAATGCATCAGATTGGCAACGTCTACCAACAGCCTTGTAAAACTATCCGAAATCAAAAAATATTACCAATTAACAACAGTTTCTAACCTAGTCGCAAAAAGTATAGAAAATTTTCAACTCAAATTAAGTAACATCGACAACCCAATTCTTAATAATATCTGGAACTATGAACCAAAAGTTAGACGTAAAAAATCCAAATTTAAACAACCAAAAATTATCACAACTAAATTTAACTTCATCCCATACAACTGTAGAAAGAAAACAAAAAGAAAAATGTTTAAACCAAATTAATAATACAAACTTCTGACATTCAAATTATCATCATCATCACTCACGTATTATCCCCTCAACCTAAACTCTTAAACCCATCCTAATACCCACAGGTAACAATTCTAAAAAGGAGCAATACCCATAAACCTAACTACACCTACCCGTTCGTTATCTCTACCCAGTTCTGTAACCCCTTGCCAGTTTGACCTCGCATCATATGCAACTCAAGCATCGTGCGGAGCATGATCATTGTCCGACCGACCCTAACTCGTCCTCTACTCTGTTGATTGCCGAAGGTTACGGTTCAACTCTGCTCGAAGACAACCCACTATCGCACGAAGGACGTCGCCTGGCGTTGAAGACCTTATCGACAGTTGGTCGCCTCCTTTCGTGAGTCTTTCAAATATACTAGTGTTGAAATTTTTAATGTTCCTTGTAAATTTAGGTCATAGTGTACTTGAATTTATTTCTACGATGGTTCCTCAGTTCCCAATATCTTTGCGAGAATTAGTTAATGTGAAGTAAATCGCGAGGTGTTTGCCAATGAAACTGTAATTGCTTCTAGTTTAATAATGTCATCGAAGGAAGTTTTACCGAAGCTGCACCATGCCGTCATCGCGAGTTGGTTACCTGGACGTTGCAAATTTAATTTTTTTAAGACTACTAGAGAGGTTAATTTGTTTCGTTCCAATTGCGACGTTCCTAGCTTTTCAGTTTTGTCTCCATTTTAGATTTGATGCATTTGTTCCATTCAACAATCCCTCGAGAATGAGCTTTTTTGTTTAATGGAACATTCATTCCACCAGATCCTTAGATGGATAGTAATGTTAGATTTCACGTATTTTCCTAAATTGGAAACTTATCACGTTCGGATTTAAGCATTGAGTTTCTAGTTTTATATCTTCTACTTTGATGCATCGATGTTTGGCACAATTAACATTTGGGTATGATTTTTGTCAGCGGTATACACACACACGCACCGTATGAATTGAATTATAAGAATTAAATGTATAGTTCGCATTTGAGAATTGGAGAGACCGGAGAGAAGACCAAGTAAAAGTACTAATTCAATGTTTTGCTTAAAGCATGCTGTTTCCGAGTCTGAAAAGTAACCCCATCATCCAACAGGACTTGTAGAGGAAAGCAACGTTGGGCATTAGATTCTGGCTCGCGAATACAGTGACCTCGTGAGTCGAAAGCATAGGAATAGATGAATTGGATGTTTTGACTCCTTCGCTCTTTCAGCTTATTTTGTTATAGCGGGTTTAATAACTTATTGCCGGGATATTGAGAACGAATTGACTTCGCGCCGTTGCTATTGAAAGACGGGAGGTGATTTCGCAATCGGAACTTGACACGTTCGCTCACGATAGGGTAGGGTACACCCGAGGAATATCCTAATTGGTGGATTTTTGTTCGATCAGGTATTTCGGCAAAGCTGTGATTATTGCGTAACCACAAGATCGTGTAACTTTCTAGATCTTGGTTATAAATTCTTTGCAATATAGTCAATCGATATTTCACTATGAGGAAAAGCGAACGATTAACCATCTTATATCAAATTTAGAAATTTGTTCTTTATATGAAAATTTTCCAAATTTTAACGTTGAACGGGTCCAAATGCTAAAGCCTCCGTTGAGTGCTGCGCCGTGCAGTGGTTGCTTCGCATCCGTTGTCTGAAACAGGATTTGGTGATTGTAACGTGTTTATTCATAGAGAAGTAAATCTTCGTAAAGCCAGTTATCACTATACTGGTGATTCTTTTTTTCCCCACGAAAAATTTGTCAGTGCTAGAGTTAATTTACTTTGCTGTTTCATATTGATATCTTTGGATGTTGGATATTATGTATTATCATTTCCTTTGGCTGTATTGGATGAAATCCAAAGATTTACTCTTAGCTAATCCGATGGAACTTTGTCATTTGAGAAAATTGTCTTTATTCAGCACATACATACTATCCTTATTGGTGAAAAAATCATGCTGTTATTTCTAGAAGCTTGTAAACTCATTTTCCAATATTTTGATAACAGCAATCATATTACTTCAAAATGTAAGAACTGTAAAAAAATCTCTTGTACTGTTATTAAGAATTTTTGAAGAATTTCTTTTGTTGACATCTATTTTCAGATAAAAAACTTCCAATTCAGTGACAAATTTTATCAAAGTGACCATTGTAATATTTACATGTGCTGACTAATGCCAAATATGTTCTGTAGAATTTCCAATGTTTAATTTCTAAAACATCTATTGCAGGTACAATTCAACGATATATTTACTTGGCTGGATTTTTTATGAAAGGAGAAATTGCAGTAAAGAAGACACCAGAAGTTTATTTTTGAAGTACTTTATTGTAAATATTATAAAAATGTACATTGTATTACAGAGTAAAATAAAGAAATGTCAGAAAGGACATTTTGAAGTTTCAATTTGCATATATCCTACTCCTCACCTCTTCAAATTTCTTGGTACAGTAGGGGATGCAAAACCTGGGCCTATCTCGGAGCTCAAAAATTCAATTGTTTTTCCTGCAGCTGTGGCAGCCATTTTGTCTTCTGCACTTTTATTCTCAGTGATGTCTAATGGCTATATTCAGAATAATTCTAAGTGAGAATTATTCTGAACATAGCCATTGAAAAGACATCACTGAGAATACAAATTACAGAAGATAAATTGATCTGAAAAAATAAAATTATGAAACATGAGATAAGTTATTTTTCTTAACCAATTGAATGACCTTGGGGACTTAGTATAATTTTTCNTTTTTGTGTATTTTCTAAACAATTGGTCATCCCTTTTGTATTTGCTTAATTAAACAACTTTAATTAAATACTTTAATCTCCAAATAATTGATAACTAAGAAATAGCATACAGAAATTATAAGTTCATTTATTAAAATAGTTCAACAAACTTGATTTCCTCATCTGGCAAGAGTATTGAGCGTTTAAAACATCTCTCTACAAAGAGTTTACTTTTGAAATAGTAGTGCTGTGGACATCAAAAGAATTTAAATATCTTCTAGCAACTTCAAGTGCTTAAAAAACTTCACCAAATTTTGGAATGGATTCTTCTTTCTATACTGTTTCTTCATCTATTATTTCACTTTCTTCCTGTAAGTCTTTGGCATTACAAATTTTTTTCTACGTCCTCTGGAGAACCAGAGGTGTTCTCAAGATCATCCCATAGGACAAACTATTCCAAATTTGTGTTCATATCAGGAGAAATTTTCACCCAATGTTCGTGGTCAATCACATCCACATCTACATCGATTTCCATAGAATTATTATGATTGAATCCAGTCTTGGTAAAACAATTTGATATTTTTTGAGTTGTAACAGAATTCTATGCAGCTGTTACTATGTGCATGCCTTGAAGGATGTTCAGTTACAAATGTTTGTTTATTTCCATATAGATATTGCTTTCAGCACTAAAGCCTACTTGAACTTCATGGAATGAATAATGCCCAATTCAAGTGGCTGCTGACGACTAGTATAATTCGCTGGAAGAATAACCACTTTAATATCGCAAAGAAAATTAGTATTTGGAGGGTGAGCTGGACATTTATCAATAAATAGAAGAATTTTTCTATCAGCACCATCCACTTTTGCATCTAATGATGTCAGAAAAGTTTTAAACGTAGATGAGCCATTCCATGTCAAGTGGTCCAATTTTAGAGAAGTGCCCCGCTCAACCATCACAGATTTAAATGTAACTATACATTGCATATAATCCCTAAATGCATAAAATCCCTAAAAATAGGAATAAATGTGATGATGCTGCTTGGGCAACATCTTGTACGTTGAAAAACCAAATCTTCATTTTTAGAAGTATAAAAGTACTCCTTCACGTAAAAATAATTTCAGAGTTTTGATAGGGTCTTTTTCAGTAAATGTGAGCTGAATATACCCAATGTTTGGTGTCGTAACGAAATTCGTAACATTAACACTCAATATTTAAATTAATGGAAGGCATTAGGGACTTGAAACTTTTTATTTTGTACACCATGTGTTAAGTAGTTACGAGGCACAAAGTTTCGCGTTTATCTTATGTTTATTTCCAAACATACAAAATGGCAAACTTTTAATTTTTTTTCGAGCCATAACTTCTTGGGCTGATTTTGCTTCAAATTTTCTACAAGGATTTCGCTCATGAAAGCTTGTTTATTATTTTATGTAATAGAGTAACAAAAGTTGTGCAAGAATACCAAGTTTTGTTTCCCTAAAAGGAATATTGCCTGAGATAACGCGTCACCAAGTTGATAAAATCCCAATGTCGTACCGTAGAAGGCTGTGGTAGGGGGTCAAACAAATGACTACATCTCAGCAACTATTGCACCGATGGATAAAAAACTTGGCCGATATTCATTGAAAATATGAGTAAATGTTCACACAAAATTTCATTGAAATCCGTGACGGTTAAGCGGGGCACTTCTCTAAAATTGGACCACTTGAGATGGAATGACCCAGATGCTGACATCCAGGCGTTTTTATTGTTGGTATAACTACATGGCAGTGTCCGAAAATTTTTTAAACACACTGGTTTGGCAAATTTACCTATAATTAGAGGTTTAAATTTTTCACTGCCATCTGAATTTACGCATATAAGTACAGTTATCCTGTCTTTAATTTTCTTGGCACCATGGCAGTTGCCTCTTCTGGTAGTACGAGTTTTTGACGGGAGGGAGAAGGTTGAAAAAAGGCATTTAAATCTCTCTCGGCTGACAGTCTTCTAAATGGTTAATCAATGTTTCTCTCTTCCAATAGTCAACAATTCCTTCATCAACACCGGCACTTTCACATCTTTATACTCAGGTCCATGGCACTTCTGAAATCTATCCAGCAATCCATTGGAACCCTTAATGCCTTGACCTATTTGCTAACATTATTGCTTTCTCTTTGAACATTACACCATTGATGGGAAGATTTGTGGAGCGCATTCCTTCAAACAAATCTATATATATCTTCTCCATTTCATTCTATGGTGATGGTTTGATATTTTTTCTTTTGACAGCCTTACATCTAAATTTCCCTTCTTCTAATATTTTATGTTTATTCTTCATTATACAAAACAATGAAGATGGCGCAAGATTGAATTTTCGCGCAATATCTATCGCGGGCGTGCATGGAATCTTCTCCACTTCTTGAACGATTTTCCCTTTTTCCGCAATTGTCAACTATTTTCTTTTACTTTTAGCCATTATTGAACAATGGTCACTAAAAAGTAAAAAGATTGTATTTTATGAATGCTCTAGGATTACGCAGTGATCACAGGCTAGCTGCATTTGCCCGGGGGATTGACAAGTTAAACAGAAGAAACATGCATTACGTCATCGGGATGGTAGAAAGACACAAACATGCTTTCAGACAAGAAGCATAGATTTTTCAACTGGGTTAGATTTTATGTAATGATACCATTGACAATCCTTTTTAAATGGCCCTTATTTAAATAAATTAGATGGAAAAGGTTACTTCTATATTTTGTTAGCCTAAATTAAAGTGACCTTATAGCAACACAGTTATCACTTCTTTCATTTTCTACATCTACGTAAATACCCTGCAAGCCGCATTTCGGCGTGTGGCAGGGGGAAAATTGTTCTGTATAAATTTCGTAATACAGAATGAAAATGACGATTCAAGATTATGTTTTCTTGCACCATTTATTGTTCGCGTGCTTATATCATAAGCTTTACCTCCTAATAAGCAAATTGGCGGGATGATAATGAAAGAGTAAAAGAACGCAGTTAACGTTAATCTTCTATTTAGCTAACGAAAAAGAAGTAACACAAAATTAGTCGAAACAAAATATAATGGCAGACTGTCAACCTGTTAACTAATACTTCTTAGCACCAGCAAAGTTTTTGTGAATCAGTTTTGCAATAAATTGAGCATTTATGTTTTGAGGACCAATTTTCTTTTTCACTAAATGCGGGTTATAGATTAAATTGAGATTCACTAAATGCGGGAAAATAATGCATTGTTTATATACAAATGTGGCCGAGACCCGAAAAAATATTCACTAAATGCGGGAATTAACAAAATGCGGGAACGTTAAATCGGGGTTTTATGTAGTTCTGATCACATATGTTTTGTGGCGAAATGTGTTTAATGTTGCACTCAGTTGGCTAAAGAGAAAGAGTAACTGGGTTAAATTTAAACATTTCTCTTCGGCTAGTTTTACTTGTAAACTAGAAAATATTTGATTATGTCCTTATGCAACTTTTCAGTCAACGGCTCAAATCTCGTGTGCATTGGCAAAACTTTAATTCAGTATTGACAGCATTTGAAAGGCTTTCCAAGGCTCTGCTCTGTTACTAACAACACCATGATTGGGCATGTGATATTAAAACCCCATTGTACCAAGTAATTGTTATATTTATGTTTGTTGTACGACAAAGTTTGTCAATTAGATATGAGTCTAACAGCCGTTGGTATGCTTTATCGTACTGTAATGGTATCAGAAATTTGGTATTTAGGTAGCGGAGAAAAAATTGGATTGGATTGGACTGGTAACCCATTGGGGCAATGACGTTACTTTATAACTCGAATTAACTAACCTAACAATGGAACGGTTATTTTAAATAGCATTCAGGAAATTAATTGCATAAATCTGAATGGTGGCGCTATTTTTATCCCTGTATTAGCTGACGGAAACATGTAATATTTCTAACCTCCTTCTACATTCACAATTAGCTCAATTCATATTCATAAGTCAATTCATTTTCTATACTTGATTAAATTAATATTGAAATTTAGGCATATCAAAGATGAATGTTAAATATTAGTTGCGACACTGATTGTAAGTCTTGTAAGTGTAAACAATATCTAGGAAATAATCAACGGCAGTATTCTATTAATCTAAATATTTTCTCTTAAAATCTTATACCGAATATTGGATTCTATAAACCTCTCAATATTTTATAATTATTTAAGAATTATAGTGATCGCAGTAGTAGTTTCCCCTCTCCTACTGCGCCACCCCTATTCTTTTTCTGAGCTTAAAAAGGTTCGCAGGAGACTAACTCGTCCTCGAAAAAAAGGTTTGCAGGAGTTTGATTCGTCCTCTCGGTCCTCTCTCGCTCAGTCTCGCTTGCGACTTGATACCTGTAACTACACCCGTCAAGTTGTTTCGATACGCCATTTAACGCCAGTTCCAGCAAATAACAACTTTCACTTACCGCGCAGCGACCCTGCCGCGCGACGCCGGCCCTAAAAAAGCCTGTTTGAATAGTTTACGAACTGATTTTCATAGTTAATTTTTCTCAGGGAGTGCGACGAACAGCTATTGCAGGGAGATCCTTCCCGGCGGTAGCTACTTTTTCTAGAGATCGACGATTTCAATTCCAACTATGTCCGACTCGGACGAGGATCGCGAGAACTCCGCGGGTGACTACAGCGACGAAGAAATGGAGGAATTCCATTATAATCTACAGGCCGCCTCTCAGCTCCTCAGCCAAGCCATCCAGCGGCTCCCTCCTGACCAGCGTGCCTCTACGCTAAAGGAATACGGTCTCAACCCGAACCTCGAACCGGTGAGCCAAACTGGCAACCCTTCTCCTTCTACTTCCAAACGTCACACCGAAACCGAAGAATTTCAACCTGTCCGCTCCAAAAGGAAATTGTCTACCTCTCCGCCAACTTATTCACCAAAACCAATCCCAACTTCAAACTCCTTTGCCGTCCTATCAGACCCCTCCCCTTCCACCTCTCTCCCAGCAAACACCAATCCATCTGACCCTAAATCCAAAAAACCTTCCATCCCTTCCATTAAAGTTAAGCTCTTTAAAGAATGGCAGAAGTTAATCCCAAAATTTAAATCAATCTGCTCTTGTCAACCAGTGTGCTATCTCTCCGGATCTGACATAATTCTAATCAAATGTGCTAATGTCAAGGATTATTTTCACGTTCTAGAACTTTTAAAATCTGAAAAAATTGAACATTTTACCTACCAAATCCCTGATAAAAGGAACTTGGAGTTTGTCATTAAACATGTACCACCAAACTCAGATGTTGATGCTCTCAAGGCTGAACTTAATGAAATGGGTTTTGACCTGATTAGCCTCATACCTATGTTTACCTCTCGGCCAACAAAGGCCAACATAACTGAAGGTAAAACAACAGTCGAGAGACGTCCCATTCCTGTTTTAAAGGCAACTTTAACCCCCCTTAATGATATCGAAAAATTTAAATCAATTAAAAACCTTGCAGGCTTAAATGTAGACATAAGAAACTACATCAAACCTATTGCTCCCCCTCAATGCTATAACTGCTTTGCATTTGGCCATACCAAAAATTACTGCAACCTCTCTCCTAACTGCTCCCGATGTGGTGGCCCTCATTCTATCCAAACCTGTCCTCACCAAAACCTCTCCACACCTAAGTGTGTCAATTGCAGTGGAGACCATACTGCAACATACAAAGGGTGTCCTGTATTTAAAGAATTAAGAACAACTATTCTCCACAAAGTGCAAGAAAATCGAAAGAAAGCAGAGAATGCAGCAAATATCTCACCTAACCTCCAATCACAACAATCATTCCCAAATCTCCCTACCCCTCAAACTTCCTATGCTTCAAAAATCCGAACACCAAACCCTGCTCCAGTACAACCTACCCCACCACCTCAGCCCTCACCCCCTTCTGATTCCTCCCCACCCTTTGACTTCCCTGGCAGCAACTTCATTAATTTTATCATCATTACCTGGAACAAAATCAAAGCTGCACCTACAATCCAATCCAAAATTCTAACCTTCTTCACTGAAGTCTTTCATTTTGTTAATGGATTGCTCCAGAATTAATATACTTTCTTGGAATTGCAGAAGTCTGTACAAATACTCCTCTGAATTTCTCAACTTTTGCCACAATTCATCCATCAATATTGCTTGCATACAGGAAACCAGACTACATTCATATTCTAAATTCTTCTCCTCTCAATATAATGTGGTTCGACTAGATGTAGATATCTCGCCTCCAGGAATTGCCATCCTGATTGACAAAAAAATTTCATATTCAGTTCTCCCAATTCCCAAACTTAAATCCATAGTAATCCTCGGTATCCAAATCCAAATTGATAATAAACCTCAAAACATCTTTTGCATTTATGTTAAACACACTAACTCTAACTTTGCTACTGATCTTCAAATCTTGAAATCCTTTGATAACCCCTCCATCTTTATAGGTGACTGGAACTGCAAACACCCACTGTGGGGCTCTTCCAAAACAAATTATAAAGGCAAGATTCTACAAAAATTTCTTCAAAATTCTCAGCTTGAAATTCACTCTCCTTTCTCTATAACCTTTTCCAACAAACGAAGTCAAGATCTCTTGGATTTTATAATTACATACAAAATCAACAATCTTACAGCCCCAATTGTTATGCATGAAATAGCTTCCGATCATTTTCCAATCATCTGCTCGATCTCAGGTTCTGCACTTCCATCCACTCCAAAAATTTGTGAAAAAATTAACTGGAAAAAATTCACGGCCTTTATTGCCAACAGAATCCACAACTATCCCCTTTTAGAACTTCCTGCTTCTATTGATTCAGTAAATACACAAATTATCCTCATCAATGACTTAGTCACCATAGCCAAACAACATGCCACCACCTCTTCTCCCGCTACTACTTTAAAATTTATCTCCCTTCCTCAAGAAATTCTAAAGTTAATTACCCTCAGAAATAGAATTCGTAGACAATATCGCACCTACCACAACCCATATGATTCTTATCTTCTCAAAAGGCTTAACAACCAAATTAAAAAACAAATCAGCTCTTTCAAATCTAAAAAATGGCATGAATTCGTTTCAACATTAAAATTTGAAAATAACTCCCTATGGAAAATTAGTAAAACTTTAAGAAAAAACCTAAACATCTCTCAACCAATGCTCATTAACAGCCTCCTCAACAACAATCCTTGTGATAAAGCAAACTTTGCAGCAGACTATTTCAGCAAAGCAATGGCAAATAACTTCTCACTACAACCATCTGATATGCAAATAAATATTATTTACAACCTAATATCCGCCACTCCTTCTGAAGATCCCCCGCTATCAACCAACAATAAAGAAGTAGCTGATATTCTCCACTCACTGAACATAAAAAAAGCCCCTGGACCTGATCCCTTTTCAAATAAAATACTCAAAATCCTAGCCAACAGTCCACACTTTGTCAACCTCTTAACAAATCTCTTCAATACCTGTTTGCAAATCCATTACTTCCCAGACAGTTGGAAACTTGGAACTATTATTCTGTTCCCAAAAACCCAGAAAGATCCTCTCCTCATTAATAACTATCGGCCAATCACTCTGTTATCATCACTGTCCAAGGTCTTCGAGAAAATAATTCTTCAACATATTACCCTCCATGTCCGTCAAAACAATATTCTATTACCCGAACAGATGGGATTTAGGCCAAATCACTCTACATCACACCAAATTTTAAGATTAGTTGAAACAATTATAAAAGGTTTTCATACAAAAAATTCAACAACACAAACAGTGTTCTTCGACCTCGAAAAAGCTTTTGATAAAACCTGGCACCAAGGTATTATTTACAAAATGGCACAACTTTCATTCCCCCTTTCCCTTCTCAAAATTTTGCAATCTTTTCTTACCAACCGCAAGATCCAAGTTAAAATAGAAAATTATACCTCTAGCCCCCACCCTATCACTGCAGGCGTCCCACAGGGTAGTTGCCTAAGTCCAATCCTCTTTATCCTTTACATCAACGACCTACCCTCAGACCCCTATATCACCAGATACCTTTATGCTGATGACCTAACCATAACCTCCCAAAGTGTTTCCCCAAATCTGGCCATCAAGAGAATCAACTCATATAACGAGAAACTCAAACTTTGGCTTAATAAATGGCATTTAAAAATTAACCCTGCAAAATGCAACCATATGGTTTTTAAAATTAACAAAAATAGAACATCCACAGACCCAGTAATTTTTAATAACACAGAAATCCCCACTGTAGATGAAACTAAATTTTTAGGAGTTATAATAAACAAACAACTCTCCTGGACGCCCCAATTCAAATATAATCTCCAAAAAGCCCATACAGCAAAATTCAAGCTACTGCCTCTCTTGGGTAAAAACAGTCCTTTAATGCCAGCAACAAAAATCAGACTTGTTAACTCAATAATATTGCCACATCTCACCTATGCTGCCGTCATAACCTTTAATACAACCAAATACAATATCAAATCAGTTGAAACCTTCTACAACAAATGCATCAGATTGGCAACGTCTACCAACAGCCTTGTAAAACTATCCGAAATCAAAAAATATTACCAATTAACAACAGTTTCTAACCTAGTCGCAAAAAGTATAGAAAATTTTCAACTCAAATTAAGTAACATCGACAACCCAATTCTTAATAATATCTGGAACTATGAACCAAAAGTTAGACGTAAAAAATCCAAATTTAAACAACCAAAAATTATCACAACTAAATTTAACTTCATCCCATACAACTGTAGAAAGAAAACAAAAAGAAAAATGTTTAAACCAAATTAATAATACAAACTTCTGACATTCAAATTATCATCATCATCACTCACGTATTATCCCCTCAACCTAAACTCTTAAACCCATCCTAATACCCACAGGTAACAATTCTAAAAAGGAGCAATACCCATAAACCTAACTACACCTACCCGTTCGTTATCTCTACCCAGTTCTGTAACCCCTTGCCAGTTTGACCTCGCATCATATGCAACTCAAGCATCGTGCGGAGCATGATCATTGTCCGACCGACCCTAACTCGTCCTCTACTCTGTTGATTGCCGAAGGTTACGGTTCAACTCTGCTCGAAGACAACCCACTATCGCACGAAGGACGTCGCCTGGCGTTGAAGACCTTATCGACAGTTGGTCGCCTCCTTTCGTGAGTCTTTCAAATATACTAGTGTTGAAATTTTTAATGTTCCTTGTAAATTTAGGTCATAGTGTACTTGAATTTATTTCTACGATGGTTCCTCAGTTCCCAATATCTTTGCGAGAATTAGTTAATGTGAAGTAAATCGCGAGGTGTTTGCCAATGAAACTGTAATTGCTTCTAGTTTAATAATGTCATCGAAGGAAGTTTTACCGAAGCTGCACCATGCCGTCATCGCGAGTTGGTTACCTGGACGTTGCAAATTTAATTTTTTTAAGACTACTAGAGAGGTTAATTTGTTTCGTTCCAATTGCGACGTTCCTAGCTTTTCAGTTTTGTCTCCATTTTAGATTTGATGCATTTGTTCCATTCAACAATCCCTCGAGAATGAGCTTTTTTGTTTAATGGAACATTCATTCCACCAGATCCTTAGATGGATAGTAATGTTAGATTTCACGTATTTTCCTAAATTGGAAACTTATCACGTTCGGATTTAAGCATTGAGTTTCTAGTTTTATATCTTCTACTTTGATGCATCGATGTTTGGCACAATTAACATTTGGGTATGATTTTTGTCAGCGGTATACACACACACGCACCGTATGAATTGAATTATAAGAATTAAATGTATAGTTCGCATTTGAGAATTGGAGAGACCGGAGAGAAGACCAAGTAAAAGTACTAATTCAATGTTTTGCTTAAAGCATGCTGTTTCCGAGTCTGAAAAGTAACCCCATCATCCAACAGGACTTGTAGAGGAAAGCAACGTTGGGCATTAGATTCTGGCTCGCGAATACAGTGACCTCGTGAGTCGAAAGCATAGGAATAGATGAATTGGATGTTTTGACTCCTTCGCTCTTTCAGCTTATTTTGTTATAGCGGGTTTAATAACTTATTGCCGGGATATTGAGAACGAATTGACTTCGCGCCGTTGCTATTGAAAGACGGGAGGTGATTTCGCAATCGGAACTTGACACGTTCGCTCACGATAGGGTAGGGTACACCCGAGGAATATCCTAATTGGTGGATTTTTGTTCGATCAGGTATTTCGGCAAAGCTGTGATTATTGCGTAACCACAAGATCGTGTAACTTTCTAGATCTTGGTTATAAATTCTTTGCAATATAGTCAATCGATATTTCACTATGAGGAAAAGCGAACGATTAACCATCTTATATCAAATTTAGAAATTTGTTCTTTATATGAAAATTTTCCAAATTTTAACGTTGAACGGGTCCAAATGCTAAAGCCTCCGTTGAGTGCTGCGCCGTGCAGTGGTTGCTTCGCATCCGTTGTCTGAAACAGGATTTGGTGATTGTAACGTGTTTATTCATAGAGAAGTAAATCTTCGTAAAGCCAGTTATCACTATACTGGTGATTCTTTTTTTCCCCACGAAAAATTTGTCAGTGCTAGAGTTAATTTACTTTGCTGTTTCATATTGATATCTTTGGATGTTGGATATTATGTATTATCATTTCCTTTGGCTGTATTGGATGAAATCCAAAGATTTACTCTTAGCTAATCCGATGGAACTTTGTCATTTGAGAAAATTGTCTTTATTCAGCACATACATACTATCCTTATTGGTGAAAAAATCATGCTGTTATTTCTAGAAGCTTGTAAACTCATTTTCCAATATTTTGATAACAGCAATCATATTACTTCAAAATGTAAGAACTGTAAAAAAATCTCTTGTACTGTTATTAAGAATTTTTGAAGAATTTCTTTTGTTGACATCTATTTTCAGATAAAAAACTTCCAATTCAGTGACAAATTTTATCAAAGTGACCATTGTAATATTTACATGTGCTGACTAATGCCAAATATGTTCTGTAGAATTTCCAATGTTTAATTTCTAAAACATCTATTGCAGGTACAATTCAACGATATATTTACTTGGCTGGATTTTTTATGAAAGGAGAAATTGCAGTAAAGAAGACACCAGAAGTTTATTTTTGAAGTACTTTATTGTAAATATTATAAAAATGTACATTGTATTACAGAGTAAAATAAAGAAATGTCAGAAAGGACATTTTGAAGTTTCAATTTGCATATATCCTACTCCTCACCTCTTCAAATTTCTTGGTACAGTAGGGGATGCAAAACCTGGGCCTATCTCGGAGCTCAAAAATTCAATTGTTTTTCCTGCAGCTGTGGCAGCCATTTTGTCTTCTGCACTTTTATTCTCAGTGATGTCTAATGGCTATATTCAGAATAATTCTAAGTGAGAATTATTCTGAACATAGCCATTGAAAAGACATCACTGAGAATACAAATTACAGAAGATAAATTGATCTGAAAAAATAAAATTATGAAACATGAGATAAGTTATTTTTCTTAACCAATTGAATGACCTTGGGGACTTAGTATAATTTTTCAAACTGATTTGGTTGCAAATGGTTAAAGCAAATTTTCTGGGAATTCTAGAATGCTCTGGAAATTACACAATTTCTTTCAGTGATTTCATAATTCAAGCTAAAGTAAAATTTCAAATCGGTCAAAACGGACAATCATAAGAAATATTACAGTGTATGCTTTCAAAATTAGAATTAAAAAATAATTACATTAAACAATTGAAAAATGACAAGAACCGAACTGGAATTAAACTGAATTGCAACTGATTAATTAGAATGAATTTCAAAGTATACCTAGTGCAGTGTATAATATGAACATGGAAGAATCTCTATTATACAATGTTTATGTATCTTAAAGATAGTTTATCATTGGTTAGAGTACTGGAAAGTGACCCAGGTTTTAAATATATTGTAGAACATAAGGTAAATCAGTCCAAACTTGAAATAAACATCACCATGCTTACAAAAACAGTATAAGTTTGGAGTTATTTACAGCTCAAATTTTAAAAAGAGGTATTTAGAAACAATTCTTTGGAAAGGGAACAATTGTCCTTGCACTGCACTATTCCTTATGCAAAGAGTACTTCATTCCATTAAAACAAGAAACAAACTGAACAAATAATAAGAAGGGCTTGAAATCTTCACAACCTGTTGTAACATACAGATTGAAAGAAAAATGCAGTAAACCTCAAACAGATTAGAAGGGAGTGTCTATGTTAAAGAATANTATGTATTCTTCTCAATATATTTTACTATTCATGAAGTTTGAAAAATTTACCCCAGGATTTGAAACAAACAAAATACGAGAAAAATTGCCCCTTAAATTTGTTCAACCAAAAACAGGAAAAAGTTATCTTGTAGTTGAATATGTAAGGGATCACAAACTTCCTGTACTAAAACAACAACTAGTTCATCAATTTCTTAAATTTATGAATTCGAGGAATTTATTAATATTTGAAGCATAGGCTGATTTCATCTTGCTGAGTAATTCCTCTATAAAAGCTGCACATTTAGCCACAAACAACTATAAACAGAATAAATTGCCAAACCCTATGAATTCCTTGACTAATGAAGTAAACCATTTTACTATGATTTCAAGTACCTCATGGATTAAAATTCACCACTAATATTTGGTTTCAAAAGAATAATACATTGTCAGTGAATTATTTCAAAGTCAGCCTTCCAAATGCTTTTACTTATTAATGATAAGTCCTGATTTACATTTAAATCGATTTTGGTAACGTCAGGTTCTCAATGGATAATCTTTTACACATACATAATAATATATTTAATGAGAGCTTAGAGTGAACCCTTTTCATGTTTATATCTCCTTGTCAAACAATATGCATAAGAGCACCTAAGGTTCATTCAAATTATTGGAGCTCTGAAGGATGGGAACAAGCAGTGGCATATGAGTTTGTCTGAATAAGCATTATCAGAAGTTCATAAAACTGAGATTTTACTGTATTAATCTACCATTATCTAAGAGAATCATTGAAATTGGATAGAAGTCCCTTCTCTCTAATAAAAGTAAAGAAAATATTATACCTCATGGCACATAGAAATACTGTATTTTCCAAACACATACCTCACTTAAACAATATTTTCTAAAGCCAAAAAATATCACACAAACATCCATCACTAGATCAAAATGGTTCATGATGCTTAGAACATATTGATTGCAGCTAACAATTCAGCTTCATTTCATCCAAAACAAAAATTGACAGCTATTACAAATCATTCTCATTTAACATTCTCCGACTATCAGGAGAATTAACTGAATTAGTGATTCCTGACAGGAAGTAGCTCTCAAAGATTCAGACTTTCAGTATTCCCCTGCAGTATATCCATAACAATGCCTCACTAAAAAATCTGAATACTTCTGGAGATTCCATATTTACATTAGAAATCTTTGTTTATAATATTCTATTTTGACCATCTACTCAATAGAAATTGGCCTTTAAATGCAAGTTACTGAAGTGGCAGCTTTGTTATTTATTGAAATCACAATGTGGTTTGTACAATCAGATTGTTATATTATTAAATACTTAAAAACCCTGAATTGAATGATTGGATGGATTCAAGAGGTTGATAGCAAACAAATGATAGCTCATTTATACTGAGAACACAACATATTTCCAAAATAATAAATTAATTACCTTGTAATGTTATTTTTAGGAGATTATTTACATTAAAGCATTAAGCAGATGATGTAACAATAGATGAGGACCTATTTTTTGTCTATTGTGATGGAATATAATCTTTGGTGCTTCAAGGAAACAAAACTTTTAAACCTATGTTATTACTACTAAAACATCCTTGCCTCAAAAAATCCAATTATCCAATCTCTGCTTTAAATATCATAAATAAACATATGAATAAGAAAAATGATCAAAGTTTCCATGTTATTAATTTTTTATAAATAATAAAACCTACAATTGCAATTTTAATAACACAATAAAGGTCATAACTCTTTGCAAAAGGAAAGTGGTATCTGGAGAACAATTTTAAATGTAAAAAGGAACCTGGATTATGTTTCAAAATACATACCAATGCATGTTTCTATTATAAGTTAAATTCATCAAGGAATAGAAATAATAAAGGAAAAACTTAACAGAAGAGCACTGTTTCATAACTGTTAACCTAATGATCATTGTAATGTAGGTAATCTTACTTTGGCATAAAATTTTTTATGGCTTAGAAATACTTACATTGTCATTAATGAAAAAGTCTGAAAAAATGAAGAGAAACTGATTGTGAAGCAAAAATAAACTTTTCAAAATTCAATCCCAGAAAAAGATTTCAAACATAGAAAACAGCAATTATTATGAAGCAAAAGTTGTAACAGAAAAATAACTTTAGTACAAAAATGAGGAGCTCATTTCTTTCGGTGAATTATTAATATGCTTCTGATTATATGATTTATGCTTTAATATATTTAATATGTTATTTTATGTATGTATGTACCTAATTAATTTATATGTATGTACCTAATTTATATATTTAATACGTTATTTTACATATGTATGTACCTAATTTATTTTCTCCTTTCAGAATTATTTTACTCATAGGATGGATCTGAAATCAATTTGATGAGTAAAAATAGTAATAAATAGAAATGCTAACTCACCAAAGTAAGGGCTTACTTCTGATGACTGTTTTCCTTTCTTGGAGGTCACGGCAGAGACCAAAATCCATTGCAGAAACTTCCCTTTCTTCTTCTCCTCCACACAGCCAGAACATTACAAAAGAGATGTTAAACATCATCCAATCAATATGTTTCTCCAAGCCCAACAATTTCAATGCGGTTCACTGAATAATAGTTGGAGTAAGGGAGTTTTAACCCTATGCAGCAAATAATTTCATCTTGCTACACCTCTTCATAGCTTGGTTCCTCAAAAACTACTCAGACTTTTTCCATATTCCATAAGAGCCTAAGAAGTACCTTTTCAGTAGTCATGTGGGGATTACTGTAACAGAAATATAATGATATATTATTATTACTTGTAATCTAAAGATATATTATTAACGGTGGGTTACTCACACTTCATATTTGCTTAAAAACGAGCTATCATATAAATTAAATAAATTTCCTAAAGATTTCTCATCATCACAGGTATAGCTGTGAAATTTCATTCAATGCACAGTTATCTTAACGATATTTTAATTGCCTATATAGGCATAATTCTCTACTAATGGCTTCTATTAATTACAAATGAAAGACAATATCCTTCAATAAAAGGAGTACTCCAATACCATTAAAAAATCCTTGTTTTGGATTGTATTGGAGTACTCCTTTTATTGAACGATAACTTTACCATCAGTGGTCCTTCTACTTCTTCGAAAAACAATATATTGAAAAGCACGACTTAAATATGATGATAATTGTCTATTTTTCAAGCTGTAATAATATCAAAGCATGTTACAATGATGAGTTGCATGAAACACCTAACCATCAACCGAACTGATACACTTCAAAGTACCTAAAATTGCAATTGGGCAATCAAGCAGCAAACTATGTTTGTTACAATATTCTAAATAATGGAATTGAATATACATTAAGGGAAAAAATGCCATTCACAATATGAAACGCTACAAACAATGGAGTTCTCTTCCTCTACGCAACGAAGAATCCTAATTCATGCATGCAGCATGTCTTCTAAACAATGGAGTGACAGAAGATTGAAGTAGAAATACATTATTAACTTACTGGATTAATTGATTCCTTAATGCAGCACTAATGTCGCGTGGAAAGTGGCATTCAAGGCTTAACAAATGCATTACAAAGGGTATTGAAATTTCATAACAAGATTTCAAAACAATTACAAGCAGTAGGAATACGATGAGGAACGATTTAGATAACGAGCAGGACAAAGAACGATTTACCTTTCACTTTAAGTATATTATCGATTTACCCTTCACTTCAAGTATATATCAGAATAAACTCATTTCCCTAACATAAATATTGAAATAAACGACCTTACTTAAAAGCTGAGACACAAATATGTTCGAAATAACAAATAATTTAAGACTGTACAGAAAAACTTATTTTTGAATCCTAATTCCCTATGGAATTGATTTCGAAACTGCACACAAGCAATTATTTAATGTGTGTAAATTATCCAGACGAAATACAAAATCCTTAGTTTATCTTACCAAAGAAATCTCGCAATGCCTCCAACTGATTGATCCGAATCACAGAACACCTACTAAGAGAAATGTACAGACGGTACAGTCCATGTAAAAAGGTGGTAACAAGCGTAACAAGGAACGACGTCGACGCTCGCTTGATGTACTAAGTATGAGAATGTTTACGAATGTTTACTTCCAAATTCACTTAATGTATGAAAAATTTTGCTCTCATAGCCTTCCTTGTGCGCTTATATCCCGATTATATATTCGGCTTATTTATAATTAAGAATTTATCGAACCACTATTGAAGGTATGCTAGGTATTGTAGAAATTACATTGATATTGGTATTCTTTTCACACATTTATTTTGAAACAAACTTCACAGATACAATTCAGTCAATATGAATTACATAGCAGATATAATTTCAACAAATACATTCAAACAATTCCACTTATAAATTAGAAATTGCATAATAATAAAAGGAAAATATACATGATTATCATATATCTGTAGTCCTCAGGTGCTGATTCTGTAAGAAACAAAGCAGAAATTACATTAATAATTGTGTAATTCAGTGAAAGAAATACTGGCTGATTATTCCACTACCACTACATGACGAACATTCTATCATGCAACAACGTTTTTCAAAGTTATAAATAACATTTATTTACACCAATATAATTAACGCCTTAATTTATCACCACGAGTTCTACACGTGTAACATACACAAGACGTACGTAATCATTGCACTTTAGTTATACCAAGCATTTTCCTACCAGAAATTTCTACAACGTAGTGCAGGAAATTATTCCTCTCCCTTACACTTCGGAGATGAGAGAACACAAATAACTAAAGTTAAGAAACTCGGAAAAAATTAATGTATTACTCTCAAACACTCGATGTGCCATGGATGAAGGATGGATGTCGAATGTACCTCCGATCCTCCGATAGCAGAAGGTGTTTGGGCCAGCCAATCAGGAAGCTATTTTCCGCCTTACAGCGCTCCTTGCGGACAGGCACTGCAAAACAGCGTGTTGCCCATTTTGCCTATATTACCTTCACCCCCCCTGATCCGAATCCAGCTCGACTAAGACGAGGGATGATAAATACCAGGGTTGCCAGATCCAAATCCGAAAACACCTCCACCAATTCACAATGAGATAGCCGAAATCCGCCCAATGCTCCCTTTCAAATGGCACAATTTTCGTATTTTTAAAAAAGCTTCAACAACGAAGGTCGTTTCGCACATATGGGATCCCATCGGGAATAGAACCCGGGACCGCTTCCACCGCAGCACACTTGGCTATCCGGGAGCGGGAAATTCACACATACCAAGTAATACCAAAGTATTGTAATATCCATTATTTCGTAAATGAATGCGTAAAGCACACTATATCTGATGCATGGAATATGAATAATTAATTTATTTTTAAATATTATTTTCATTATGTTCTTATATTAACCATGAATCATTAGGATATTAACTCTTATTGCAAATTTACCTGACATATATTCTAATCTAAATTATTACAAAGAATGAATAACCAATAAAATTTTTTTCGTAAGTCTCCGATATATTTTTTCATGGATCAGTTCCTTCCTCTTCAAATATTATTAGAAATTTTCTTCTTCACTTCGGCTCGTGCTAGCCACCAAGGAACGTTCTTTCTAGTGTTTCAAGCCCTCGTACGATTAGATTTAGATTTTTACGTTTGAAATGAGTGGCGAAATTGCTTCCCCTCGGACGGAGTATAGCGATCGCAGCAAAGGTTACGGACCTCACTGTAGTAAATTGAAAGAATGTATGGTTCTTGTAGGGCAGTCTGCAATGCAAGGACCCTAACAGATAAATCGAATAATGAAATTGTGGTGCATCCTTTTGTAGCTAAAAAAAATGATTCAGTGCAATGAAAAATATGGTGAACATTTTTAATTATTAACTTTAATTTGTAATCATTGAAATATTATAATAGTAGGATGTGTGTGTGAACCATTTCTATGAACCGAAGTAACATAAACAAGTTTTAACAAATAACTTTCAACTATGGAAGAGTGAAAGATGTTGAAGATTGGACGACGAATAAATTCACTTCCTGCCAGAAAAAATTTGTTCATGGCTCCTGACTCAGGGTCTTATCCATGGTTTTCTATTAAGCATTTTAAGTTCCCTTTTTTTGCTGAAGATCACGGGTTAGGGGAGAGCATCTGGTTCGAATTAAGGTTATGTTGAAGATTGGAGAAGTGACACAAAAGCAACCTGATAGATGATGGTCATTAGTATTTCATCAAAAGTGGCTGACCAATTGTTTTTAAAGGAAACGATTGCCTGTATGGTTTCCTTAGGATCTGAAAGGAATTAAAACATTGACTGAGACACCTATCTGAATTGAAAAGCTTGAAAGTTAGTCTAGGAAAAGAAAGACATAATTTTTGAGTGAAATTATTTGCAATGTCTAAAGGATTGGTAAACACAGTTTCCTTAAAGTACATACTAGGTAGAAACTGCGTGTCAGTATCGGCCTTGTAGAATTTTATAATGCCGTTTCAAGCAGTTTTAACTGTTATCAGAAGAAGAAATATAATGGTAATTTTCTGCATGGATTGCTTGGATTTCTTGTTTGCAAGAGTGGATCTTTCATTAACGATTTGACGACTCCTACTTCCGAAGGTGAAAACTGGGGAATGAATTATTCAGCTGCTGCGATTCCTGCAGACAATTTGTGGAATTGGTAGTCGATCACGCCGTAATATTATCACCGGAGCTAAAACTTCCAAATCCACGGATTCAGAGTCAGATCCACCCGGACAAACCCGAACAACGCTGCATGTCTGCATGTGCTCATCCATAAGGGTACGGAAGGTAAAGAGGCAGATAAGCATATCAGACAAACTTCGTAACAATGCGGAAGTCGTTCAAATGGTTACAAATCGCGATTATGCGTCTTTCGTGTCTCAGTAAATGCTGATGCGATGCGATTACGATGCTCTTTACGACCCTGGGTTTTGGCCTATTAATATTTAGACAAACAGATCTACCTTTTTAAAGCCCAAGATCACAAATTTTGGCCCATCGTGTACTCACAAAAGTGCTAGTGAAATTGTAAATAGACAGTCCAAAGCTACGTACATCACCATTTATTTTATAAATGAACGGAATGGCATGATTACCCGTTCCTGGAATGGCATTTACTGCCCAAAAACCTAATGACTATGTACGATGTCGTAGAATCTTGTAAGACTAAACCAAAGTGTGTAAATTTACTATTTACGAATATTCAATCCTCGTGAAATGAGCATGAAAATCTGGAGGTATTCCTATCTGAACTGAATACTAATATCCTCATTTCATCGGAACATTCGCTAAAGAACTGTGAGATTGCTCAATACGCAGTTGGTGGTTTAATGACAATGGTAACTTATTTAATGGTACTTATCTCAGGTTTCTGCAGGTCCTCACATAGAGGTGGTGGTGTTACGATTTATTCAGACATTAATCTCTTTCTTGAACTCTCTGTTTGTGCAGAAAAGGAATTTGGAAGTGCTATTTCTATTTTTATGTTTAATGAAATAAAATTTGCTTTATTAATATACTAGCTGAAGTGCCCGTTGATTCTCAACGGGGAAAATATATGTCGGATTAAGCGTAGTATACCTATTTGTAATTAAGAGAAAATTACATCTCGTAGGTTACTCCAACGGGACAGGTTATCGAAAACAAAAATTTTATAATCAAAGTTCGAGGACGAAATCTACAATCAACAATAAGAATGTGAATCAATATTGAATTTCCCTCTTATTATTAATATGTCTCAAAGTAATGTGTAAGTTTGCAAGATTTTCAACTTCCGATTCTGGTAACTTAAATCGAATAATTGTCAAGAGTCCGAAATGATAAATAAAAAGTTACTCCTACATCTCCACTAATTTATTACGGTGCTACACATGTTTGTTGCCCCTGTAATTCATCACTACAAATTGTTCGTGACTGGTATAATTAAACTCTCTAAAATTTTTCATCCTTTTCATGTCGTCATTTGCTTCTAAATGGGCCAAAATACAAATGCATTCTTATGGGAAAATGCCTGAACTCGGAATCAACAATCGCATTGGTCGTCAGGGGGACGGGTTGTTTACAACCTCAAAATTTCACAAAATATTCGCATATTTGATCTAAATTCTCGCAATTTAGAGAGGAAAGCTTTATTCTACGGCAAGAATAAGAATTTGTATTCAATTTCCCTTCTTTTGGTACTTATCTCGATCTTATACGACTATTCCTTCTAATTTAATTTTGCTAAAGAAATAAAGTCCGTACCCGATAAAATCGAACTTTACATGTATTTCTTATGGAAATCTATCTGAACGATCTCGGTTCAAACCCAGAAAATTTTGCGAATGTAAAGTTGACAGTGCTTCCTTCCGGCTCACGGAGAACACGTACGCAAAGTTTGATGCAAATCGGACAAACGGTGTGGACTCCAATCGTGAACAAACAAACACACAAACCCACAGAATTTCTGCTTTATATATATAGATTGCATAGGAAATAAATACTGTAAAAATATTACATTAATAAAATATTTTTATAATACATAAATGTTATTAATTAATTGAATTATATACCATAGAGCAAGGGTATTTCTTGTACCAATATTTTTGATGAGCTTGGAGACAATCAAGCCCCAATGCTCCAGTAATCAAGCTTTTAAACTTCAATTACCATCAGTACTCGAATTATTCTATAAACCATCAAGGTTTAAATACTCCAATTACAAACAATTTAAAACATAAGAAATAACCGATAAAAAATCATTTCTGCACAAATTGGCACCGAAGCGAAAAACAAGGCGAAAATAATACACTGGAATTGTAACCATCGAACAAGGAAAAAAAACCAATTCAAATTAAATATTTAATGTATGAAGGAAAAGATATTCCATCCAATAAATGTTTTAAAAGCGGAGACTTTGATTATGAAATTTCATTTGTAAATAATTATTTCAGTTTCAATTAGTGATGATGAGGTTCAGGTGAGCAGCAGTTTACGAGGAATTGTCCAATAGCCATTATTAACCTTCTGTATCATGATCTTCCAGGGCGTTCTGTTTCTTTATGCATCTTAAATTTCCTCCTGATATCCACTTGAGGTTGGGTACAAGAGAGGCTATTGGCTTAACCTCACCGAAAGAGTGAAATAAATAGATACATTTCTGCAATGTTACCTGTTTTGCGGATACAGATCTTACATTTCAGCTAAAAGACATTCTACGGAATAATCACTCTTCGAAATATAATCTTTTATATACATACATCATCGCTAGCCGGACTTCTTGGAAAGACAAGTGCAAATTACAAAGTGTTTTTCTCTCGGTTTATGCTTTTTCATATTTACTAGCTGATCCCGCGAAATATTTGCGCGCATTGTGCATATAGTATCTGCGAAAACTTAAACGCTTGTGACTATTTTATATATTTAGAAACGTATCTCCATACTATAATAGTAGGATGTGTGTGTGAACCATTTCTATGAACCGAAGTAACATAAACAAGTTTTAACAAATAACTTTCAACTATGGAAGAGTGAAAGATGTTGAAGATTGGACGACGAATAAATTCACTTNAAAACTAGCTGATCCCGCGCAAATATTTGCGCGCATTGTGCATATAGTATCTGCGAAAACTTAAACGCTTGTGACTATTTTATATATTTAGAAACGTATCTCCATACAATAAATAATTTCATTGTGTCTGTTTTGAATTATCAAACATTATAAACGATTCGTGTAATCACACCTTTTTCCAAAGCAATTAATTAATAATCTTCAACTATATCGCTATATGAATACTTTTTTATCTCATCATGGTATTTTTTAATTTCAAAGACTGCGAGTTTCAAGATTGTCAATGAGTTAGTTGAGCTTGATTAATTCGCGGTAAAAAAATGTAAACACTGTTATAAAAAATCTTGAGCTAAAAGAAGATCCTGGGTGATATTTACGTACATAATATTTGAAAAGACACATATATTTAGGTTAACCATTGTTTAGCACGCTAAAATTCATGTTTACCAAGATAATTTTCGAAAACGTTTCAATTTATGGGGAATTAGGAAATATCACTTTTCTCGATGTTTCGCACATACTAATTATTTTTAAATCCCAAACTCTTCTTTTCACTCAATTCTTAATATGCTCTTTCTAACAACAATATCATAGACAATGCATACATTTTCTATTTTAAACAATATTAATTAACTAAAATTTCAATGTCTGGTAAATTAGGTGTTTGTATCCGGTGAAACATTTAGAAGTAATTAAAATTTAAAGTACTCAACTTTACTTACATTTGTTTACATCCCGCTTAGTCATTAACATTTCAAATACTGCCCAGAGCCAAAGCGACATTTCTGATTTACACAGTCCTTGATTATAGCATTTGAACATTTATGTCAAAACGACAATAAATTATCATATAAATCACCATGATATCTTAATAAGGATACAATTATTGATAATAAGTTCATAGACTGATAAAGTATTTAATTATTTGAATTATATTCTGAAGTAATATTGATTTCAAAGTGTGACATTTACTTACGCTCGTTGGTTTTAGCTAATAATCCTTCAATGTTGAAATATTGATTTGAGGGATTTCGTATTATTCTTTCGTAAATTCGACAAAATCTTCTTTAAGGATGATTTTCAAAAACGTTTCAATTGCTATCAAAACGTTCCAATTCGTAGGGAATTAGCAAATATCACCGTTGTCGATGTTTCGCACATACTAATTACTTTTACATCTAAAGCTCATTTAAGAACAGAAAATTTAATTACAAATATTTACGATGCCATACATAACGCTTTTTCCAATAATTATCAATTTCTTCATTTTAACTTTCGGACGACAATTTCGAAGGTAACGAAAACCATTATACATTTTCAGCAAAATCAATTTACCTAGATTTCGATATTTAATGTTTAATGCGTTTTGATTCAATGAAAACATTTATTTGATTTCATTTAAAGTTGCTAATGATACTTACATTTATTTACATCCCGGTTGGTTAGAGGCATTCCAAATATTGCCCAGAGCCAAAGCGACATTCCTGATTAATACAGTTGTTGATTTTAACTTTAGATCATCAAAGCCACTGAAAATCATAATTTAGTTTAAGAAAAGTTAATTTCAATCATAGACTATTAAAGTATATAATTTTTTACCAACACTGTGAAGTACTTTTGATTTGATATCGTCACATTTACTTACGCTCTCACGATTCAACTAATAATTCTTCAATGTTGAAATATTGATATGAGGAATGTCATGATATTCCACATATTATTCTAAAGTATTTTCCAAATTAATTCGGAAGAATGTTTCAACTCAATGAGAATAACTGAACCTCATTTTAATCGCATAAAAGTATTGCTTTTATATTCTCAACGCTACAGGAAAACGCAAGTTCACAGGAAATTATCTGTAAATATTTACGTTGCTATAAGTAACGTTTGGTTGCTACAGACGCTTAAAGATATTAAATAGAAAACAGCGTCATTCCCTCACCCCTTCTTTCTAAAGCTTGTTTATTCATCCGAGGTAACAATGACGGTTGCCGTAGCGAGTGTAGAAAAATCAGAAAATTTCCATTAAATTTCGAAAGAAAAGCAAAATTATTTTTAAATTGGACCTTAAAACGTTTAAACACGGCAGGAATAAGATTGGTTGCATATTTAACCTTCCAATGAACAAAGTTTGATAAAAATCCGTTCAAATTTAGGTATTTTAATTAATGAAGAAAGAAAGCCTTGCACCCTCGAAAATGAAAAATCGCATGCAATTTTACGGAAACACATTTTTAGCTCCGGGGTTCATTTAAATGAATGCAATACTCTCTGTTTTTCTTTTGATAATGGATAACGTAAAATGTTTTTTTCGTTCTTCACTTCTGCCTATTTGAGGTTAGGCGTAAGAAAGGCCCACATGGGCCTAACCTCGCCGAATAAAGAGTTTTAAAATAATAATATATTTATACACTCAATTACATATGCTATAATCAATTATACATATCATAAAAAAAATAGAAGGGAGAACATTTGAACATAGAAACAATTAAGATGTGAAATAAAAGCACAAAAACATTACAAAAACAAAAAATGAACTTTTTATAAATATTGAATAAACTTTCTTTCTAATTACATTTCAAGAGTATGTTAAAAAGTCCACATGCTCCCTGCACCAAAATGTCGCCTATAATCATCTAAATATCACAAAATTTCTCATTTAATTGCCGCGTAATATACGTGCTAATATTGCGGAAAGTCATTTAACTCTGACGAATTTGTAAAAGAAGCCTTAGCAAATTATTATCATTTAATCAAAGATATTGTATTTCCATTTCACGGTGGGAGCGGCAGAATGTTATCATTTTCAAAAGGAGACTAATTACACTGTACATACCTACTTTAGGCCCAACTCTGATTTAACCGTCATCGACTGAACATTTCTACTAAGGAAATCTATTGGAACATTTCGATTCTGTTACAGTATTATATATTGTTTGGTTTATGAAGAATTTGCTGCTGAAATATTTTATTATAGGAGTAGGTATTTTCTCCGTCATCTTTAGGAAGAATGGACTTGGAAAAAGTCTGACAGGACCCGGGTCTCCCAATTACCGGTCGGGTGCTCTGTCCGTTGAGCTATCCCGGCAGAACATTTCTCTAAGCCATTCGGGATTTCCCTGTCCCGTCAGACTTTTTCAAGTCCATTCTTCCTTGGGATTTTCCCTGGGTGCGCACCATCTTGCGCAAAGTTACCCTTACCCGTTTTCCTGTCCGTCATCTTTCATAGGCGCTATTTAATTCTGTACAAAAAACTTCCATACTATTCTGATATATGATAACAAATTACATGAGGCGGGTAACTGTTTTGGTGAGGAATTGAACGGCGAGCAACTGTTCGCAAGGAATTGTCCGTAAACCACGAGTGATTCGAAATCCCCTCTATAGCGGACTATTTTTTGGTACCTTATTACCTCTTTCATTACGAAACTCTTGCCATCTCCGTATCATAACAGTCCCTTCCCGCATCGTAAGTTGTTCTCACGCATGCCCATCACTATGGCCTCCCTTATAGCGACTGCGTGCGGTACTGAGGCAAATCCCTCCGTCTTTATTTTTTGCGACACATAATGACGACTGATTGGCATCAAATGGCTGAACATATCGAGTTTCGTAACACGTTCTTTAATTTCCTTCTTACATTCTGCATAGAAATAATGATTTGATGTGACGCGTTATAAATCTTCACTTAATGTTCGATTTCCGCATTTGAAATTTCTTGACGCATGAGGAACCTGTCATCCTTACATTTCCAATGTAGTCCACGTGCGTGAAATGCCGAAGGTCGTAACTTCAGAGATAAATTGAGTTAACAGAGGAGTGTATTAAATGTCTATTACTAAAGGGGTCTTAGGAAGGGGCTCTTAGACCAGAAGACGTTGAGAATATTTTCAAAATTTATTAATTGAGATTCATAATTAAGGAACAGATTAGTGCGATCTTTTTTGATGAACGATGAAATAGTATCAATAAATTTAATTGTGAAGGAAACATTAAGATAAATAAAAAAAGTTTAAGTTGTGGGACGAGGTAATCTCTTAATGATCTGTTACGTTAATATAGACAATTGACGTCGGAAAAACCTGTATGGAAAAATGGTTTAGTGTTGGATGTAACGAAATGCCATTTGTGACGAAATAAAAACCGGTCCCCTAAAATTCGTTTTAAGCGAGTTCTACTGTATATGTTAAGTGGTACTCAAGTATCAATTATATACTGACGGTTTTCATCTATGTATGTTGGATATAAATTACAATGCAATAGTAAGTTAAATATAATAAGAAAAATATACCCGAGTACTTTATATATAACTTTTCCACTAGAGTTTGTACCCGTTCACCGTTATGCTAATATTTTTAAATGGTATCCTACCTCACCGTCCTTATTTGAAAAATGGTATTGTTAAAAATAAATATTCAGCTTTACTTTCCTTTTTCCTCAGTTTTTATTATATCGCAACCATTTGAGGGGTACTTATTATATAGAAACTATGGAAACAAATATTTCGGAAACCAAGCGATTCCGTGGAGCACCTTTTTTTAAAGTGTTTTTGAAAAACAAACTTGATTTGCCTTAGTGAATGAGGGTTTACTTTTTGATAAACTGGAGGAAAACCATGCACAGTGTAGCATACGGTGAGGGAGTGAGGAGGGTATTGCACTGGTTTGCACCAATCCGTGAATATGGGTTGGATCTTCCCGTCTTCTCTCCTCCCTTTTCTTTGTAGAATACCTTCTGATAACCCCATTGAAAGAGGAAGAACCAATACTAGGCTAATCTAATCTGGAGTACTTAACATATATTTGAATAAATGTCAACGAAAAAAGTAAAAAATGCTAGGGGGATAAGAAATTGAAAATTCATTCTGAAAAATTAAGTTAATTGTAAAAAATGGAAGAAAATCAAAAGGATTATGGAAAGGTAAAATTTTCTCACCCTTTACTCCCTAAGGAAGAAAATATTTTCTTACATGGAAAATTCCACGAACTTCAGGGAAATGCGCATATATTGCTTGGTTGACCAACTCAGATTTTCATGTTAATATTTTTCATAAACAGGGTTTTTGGTGACAAAAGTCGCTCATATGTCTGTTATTTTAGAGCAAGGAACATGCCCTGAAAGTCTTGAGCGAATCTATGTTACATACCTTTGGTGTTCTCTTTGTTAGTGTTGTATCTTTTTCTTAGGTAGGGTTAAATGTTTTTCTGACTGCTTCCACATTGGCCAGAGTGCATGTTTTTAGGGGCCCTTTCTGAGGAGGCTACTATACTTACTCCACCACACAGGCTCTTATTAAGGGAATGGACTGGGAAGGAGTGTTCCAATCTAGTGCACTATGTCAGCTGCAATGTGCATTGTTGAATTTATGCATTTACATCAGCTCAGAGCAGGATATGTTCTCAGCTACTTCTTTCTTGCTACAGTATCAAATAAAGTGGGGACCTGCTGAAGTATCCCCTCTAGTTAATCCATTATGAACTTGTTGGACACAGTCTTCAGCAATGAAGAAAGTGTTCAGAAACATCTGATATAATTATAATGATTTCAGTGTTCTTACTTTTAAACTTTGATTGCAGGTCCAATAAGAGAGGGGTTGGGACCACTGGTACAACTGTCCAGGGCTGAGCAGAATTGGAGGAATACAGAAAATACTTTACTTGGTTAACATTAAGGAGGAGGAGGAGCCAGATTATGGTAAAAGTTCTGTGGCAACACTTCCCCCTTTCACTGTCTAACTGTATTTGTTACCTCTTGGGTCTCCCTCTTGAGTTATGTCTATAGTACGATTTGTTTTTTCTCTAAAATATATTTCCTATCCTTTAGCAGATATGATTGGCATTCGGAATGGAACTATTCTCTAATTCCCAGGAGGTGCAATTTCTTGAGAAACAGTACTTCAGTTTTACATTATGTCTCAAAATACTATAATCTTCACCTTTGAATTCCAGCAGAAAACATGTAGCCAGATCTAATTTTAGAAAATTCTTCAGAGTATGAGATGGTAATCATAAATAGGTTTTAGGCAACTTTTTCGTTTGAGTGAAATATGCACTTTCTATTTTTAACTCTTTTTTGATTTCTTAAATTTATTATATAGTGACATGAGAGTTTGGTTACATTTATTAGGAGAGCAAGCACTATTAGGAAATAGGCTTCCATTTAGTCTGTGTAATTGAGCTCATTAATCAGCTCATTCTAAGTTCAGTTTGATACTTTGCCTCATAGTAGTAGTAGTAGTAATTTTTGAAGGTGCCTCGACGGCTAAGGTCATTTTGCACCTTCTCAGTATCCTAGATGTTAGCAATTGTTGAGTTTATACCTTATTTGTCCAATGAAGAGGAGAGTAAAATTATCTTCTTAGCCATGTAGTGTTCTCACATTTGCTGGAAGAGTCTAGTTTCTTTCACTTTGCCTCATCTTTTCCTTTACCTAACTCAGTTTAGTTTCTGATTGAGTGTATCTAATATACTAGAAGTAAATACTTGAAATCAATATTGAAATTAAATTCAATACAAATATAAATGTAGTGCATAGATTTGTCATCAGCATGTTGATTTTTATAATAAAATTTGATGTTTTAACAACATCATATATGAATGAAAAATAGCTCATAATAAAGCATCACACTTAGACAAAAGAATTTAACGCAATATAATTTTATGTGTAGATGATTCGATGGTTATGGCAGAAAAGGAAGTTGAAATTATTTTTACTATAACAAATACACTAATAATTCAGTACATAAATAACAGGACAAAACAAAATTTGTGGCATTCTTGAGAACTAAACCAATTAGAGCAATATTTGTAGTTAATGAAATAATATTACCATCATTTATGTTTAAGACCTTTATGTGGCTACAGGAAGGATATCAAGCAAACCCAAAGCAAATTAAAGCCATATAACAATCACAAGAACACTGAAAACAAAGTAAGAAAGGAAAACTAGTTTAAATCTCATAAAACTTAAGCTGTACCTACTCTTAAATATGAGAGTTAAACATGGATAATAACAAGGAAGCAAAAAGGTAGAATGCAAGCTCAAGAAATTAAATTATTAAGAAAAGTGGAAAGATCCATAGAAATAGATCATAAAAAGCAATCAGAACTTGTTTAGAAGTATTCTGTGTATGATAGAATAAAGGTATGTTGAGGTAAACGGAAAGGACAAAGAAAGATTGCCTGTACAAGGATTAAGTTATGAGTCAATGGGGAGGAGAAGTATCTAAAGGCCTCAGAAGAGATGGGCACAGTAAGAAGTATAAATTGCTTAGTATATGAGGTGAAGAAGAAGAAAAGATTTATCAGTTTTTTCATATGGATGAGATTGTCTATACATTCATAGAAAAAGCAAACCCTATCTTGAGGACATAGTCATTGTCCTTTTTAATGATTCACTATCACAGGCCATTTGGATAGCATGGGAACAAACGATTTATTTGGAAAATTATGAAGGAATTATGGTTTCTGCTCCCAAAATGAATAGAATTCATGTTTTGGTACAGGATAAAATAAACTTAATTTCTCATTTACTTTTGCCTTATGTAATTAGAAAGGAAAATAAGGAAAAGACGAGGCTGTGCTAACGTGAAAGTTACTGAGGTATGAGTGAAGCTGAGTCATGGTATTTTTACCTCTTCTTATATTGCTAACTGTCATAAAAAATCTTATTAAAAGGATTGCATGGACCTTTTCTCTGTCTTTAGTAGAAAGGTCCTCTTTTCTGTTTTTAGCAGAGGTTCTGTCTCAGTGAGGAAAACAAGAGCTCATTTCTCATCTTGTCCAGTTGTTTCATCCCCTTTCAAAAGTATTTTGTAACTAATTGTGGGAATTAGAGGACCCACCAGCCTCTGGGGTGTTAACTGCACAGATTTTTCTGAAAAATTGATTTCAGTGAAAATATGTCATGCTAGAAAGTTAGTATTTGTATGTATGCCTTTTCTGTGATGTTCTTGACTGCAACATGTTTTAAGTTGATTATTATTGTTATGGTTAATTAGTTATGATGATGGGTTTTTATTTGTATAATACAGGGAAAAAAGAGGTGTCCCAAAATGATTTATGGCTTAAAATATCTACAAGGGAATGACAAACCTTAAATTTCTTAAATGAGGTCAAATCTGTTACTAGTGTTTAAAAAAGTCATGTTTTGCAAAAAGTAATGATGCGAGCTCTGTTTGGTAGCTAATTTTCTTAAATTAGGAATATTTAGATTTTTTAATGTAAAAACTGACTTGTAAAATTGCTTATTTGCCATCTTTCAGGTAGATTTTTCTCATAGAGCATCCTAAATGCTTGTAAGAGATACATTTTCTGTTATAAGACAAACTTGTATTCACATTGTAGGCACCAAAGCTTTCAATATATGCATGGTAAAATATTCCAGTTTCATTTTATAGGTATAAAAAGTGAAATTTGAGCAACTAATTTAAAATTAAAGATCAGCATCAATGTGAATACTGCTTTCTGTGACTGAAACAGATATTACATTTTTCATAGATTGAAATGCTGAATAGAGCCCTTAAAAAAATTTAGAAATTTTGGAACAGAGGAAGGAAGCATGTTAATGGAGGGAGCAAGGTCACATTTTAAGCAGAGTACTAATGAATTGGACAGCCAACAAAAAACTAAAAATTTAAAGCCTTGGAAGAAATTTGAAGTATTAATCAAAGTAAATAGCTTTGTGGGTTTCCTACCCCATTGCAGAAAAATCCAAGAAGTTTCATAATATATCTTTTCTATCCATTGGAATCAGAAAGGACTTCAGGAACATGAATTTTACTCATTTTGAGCCAAACTGTTTGAGGTGTGATACTTGAGATATAGAAGAATAATATATTTATAAATATTGATGTTGTTTTCGATATTATATAAGTAAATGTATTAGTGTAGATAGGTCTACCTGTAATTAAATTATGAAACACACACCTTATATTAGAATGATGGGAGTAATGAAACCTACACCATGAGAGGAGCTTTGTCTTATTCTTACATAAAAATGTAAGAAATCTGACAATACAAAATAATTTAGCCTCGATTTTTAAACATTATCTTAAAAATAAGATTTTAATTTGGAAGAACTTTAATTTAATATTTTATATAAAAATTTCAATGCTTTCACTCTTTGATTGAGTTTATGTACAAAATGTTTGTATATCATTAAACCTAAACAAAAAGTAACTACCAAGTAAGTACAAAATATACAGAATATTAAGAATAACTTCCTTTAAGATCTATATGTTAAAACACAATTAACAAATAAATTTCAAATGTGAGGTGCCAATTTTCACAACGAGGAATCATTCTAATTTAATGAAATCCATGATCGAATTTAATTTAAATACAGAAGTGTTTATTTAAAAATTGGGTTTTTCAAGCAACATGACACTAATATAAATGCTACAAGGATACAACTCATAAGTTTCCGAGGGATATGGATTTGTGAAATTAATTAAGAATGTTTTGCACTATTCTTAGGAAATTGTAAGTAATCACTGTAATTGAAGTAACAACATCCAAGCCAAATTCAATCAGCCTGTTTTATAGGATCCAGAAATAAGGTTCAATGGCCTTTAATTTCTCCTCAATGTGTATAATGAAGCTTATGTATCCATTTGTACACTGCAGTAGCATCTACAATGGCTTCACAAATTAAATATGATTACAAAACATTATTGGTAACACAATAAATCATTTATTAATATTTTAATTCAATAAAGTTACTATCATTCAGTTGGACAAAAATCATAGCTTTTATTAATCATTTCAACAAAATCCAGCGGGAATTTTTTCATAACTTGTTCAAACATTCACAAATGTAATGATTGAGAGGCAAACAGTATGTGTCGATGGTTAGTAAGGAGAGGAAAGGGTAAGAGCTTACAAAAGGACAAAAAAATTTGGAAATCGTTACCAGAGAAATCTTCGTACCATTTTGTTAGTAAATGTGTTTGTGTTAATGTGTAAATAGACTTGCTGTGTGATTCAGAAGTTGAACATGGCACTGGATACGTTAGATGGTTTCAATCACAGATCCACAGAAGACCAACATTATTGTACCATATTTCTGGATGACAGAGTAACATAAAAGGAGGTAGTGCATTGATTGAGACACACAATGTGTTAAAACATGCCTCATTATACCTTTCAAGGGCTAATGCTATGCTTTTTTCCTTTAATAACCATTATCAATAAATGCCTATAGAACTCTTGAAGAATATCTGAAACCATTGCAGTCATGATAAAAGCATGGGGATGAGGAGAATATAAGGTTCTTCAAACAAGATGTGAAATTCATCTGTCAAAAGTTCAAAAATATGAGAATTTTAAAAGGGGGCTTGAAAGGAGAGGAATCGTCGTAAATCTCATAGCTATCTCTACTATTTTAATTTGTCCCAATGATAAAAGGGTACTTGCTGATGTGGAATTGGCAGGTCTATTTCTTACGACCACCAATGACCACTCCACACAATTGGAGCAGACCTTCAAATGTTATCCTTTTTATGTACACTGTCAAGTCTGTTGAAATCAGCTCTCATAGAACATGGTTATCGTAAAAGGTATTAGAAAATGAAGCAGCAGGTTTGAAAGTGTAATCATGTACAATAGGGGAGCACCAGATAAAGAGCTCTTATGTTTTTATAATATATAAATTGATAAGTATATTTATATATATTTTGTGTTGGCACGCTTTTAACATCATTTAACATTAGCTTTAATTTTAATGCAAATATTTGAATTCTTTTTAATGGGGAATTATATATGTATATATAACTATATATTTATGTATATACAATTAGGTTTTAATTGCAATAGTCTGAGGCAGGCGAGGAAGGATGGGCTGGGTATGAGTCTACAATTAGTACAACATCGGAGTAATGAAGGGAGTAGGAAGAAAATGCCAAGTATCAACTGGGTTTGAGGGAGGAAGTTAAAAATACAATCTTCACACAGTTGAATTGTTAACATTAATTACACCTTCACTAAGTTATCATTATAAAATCTTTTGATTCTTTATGAAGATAAATTAACACACAATTAATGTAAGGCATCTTTTGTCACATTTTACATATATATGTATATGTATATTTCATACTTACACATATATATTCATACTTTGTATTACAATATGTTTCTTTATCTCTGATGTGGTATTACATACTTGTATGTACTCTGATGAATTCTTTTGAAGAGTGTTTAACAACTGCAACAGGAGAAGGAGCCTGATGAAGGAAAAATACATTGGCTTTGATGGAGGCCCTGAAAAAACTAAAAGAAATAAAAGTATTGGGCAATAGATAATTTCACATAATCTCATCTGGGTGTCCTCTTAGGTGTCCAAGAAAAGAAATGCAAGAGGGTATTAAATTGCATATTTGGGGTTTGGTGATATAGGTAATATGCAAGGTAAGCCTGAAATAGGGTCAATGTAGATTCTCTCTTTTTTGTTTGAGGATTGCAGAGATTTGAACAACAGGAGAGGATAGGATAGAGGATTTTCAGACACTACACCGGTGACCCAGAACCTGCCCAAGTGTTATTGACAATGCTCCCCTCTCACCTTTTTATTGTTTGTTCACTTAGGTTTGTAATAAAATTTCATTTGGTTTTTCCCCTTGGCAATAGCAAAGATATTTATAACCCAATAAAGAATCGAAACAATTTGCTCAAGTAACTCACAACAGCATGGCTTATATTTTTATTAGCAGTACCCCTTTAAAATCGGACAATCATTTTATTCTTTTTTTTTCTGCAGTTCACTGCTCAAAGACAAGTAGAAAAAACTGGATTTCATCTTTTATAAATCCATATCTTTTTTTTGTAATATATATATATATATATTTTTTTGCAGT
>KZ308680.1:69152-86233 GCA_000376725.2 Ladona fulva | reverse complement strand
ATATATATATATATATTTATATATAACATGTTTCATATATATTTTGGAATGAAAAATGTAATGTGGTGGAATCGTTTCTAGTAGACCATTCTAACTGGTTTTCTTATCCTGGTCCCTCTCCATGCAATCCACCCCTTCGAAGCAATCTGCAGATGTTCTTGAAACAATCATGCCACTGGGCCAATTAGCTCTGTATGGGCTTTAGTGATATTAATGGACAATCTCCGGCCTAAAAAAGAGAAACAATTTGGCCTGGAATTTGCAAGATAAGTGACCATGATGCAAAATAAGAGCAGAATGTCATCCTCTGAAAGCCCAATGGCATCCATCAAATGTTTTCCCTCTACTCTGTCCAAATTTCACCTCCACCCACTCATCTACAGATTATCTCAACATTCCATCACACAGTCCCATAAAATTTCCTCTTTATCCCATTTTTAAACCTCCGGTTAAGTGAATAATAACCATATTAATAATCATAAGGATAATTATAAATAATCTAAAGCTGAAAGGTTTCAACTATATGCATTGATCAAGTTAAAGTGACCATCAATAGGCTAGGGCCTCCCCCATCCCCTTCATCATCAACCCCTCGATTCCTTTCCATTCTCAGATTGAAAGCTACCTTTGGGAATGCCCTATTGAACACCACATGCAAAAACCAGCTGATGACATCTGCTTCATGTGTGCCCTCCATGCAACATATGACTCAACCTTCCATTTCTATAAACCATCAATACTTGCTGGTTAAGAAAAGGAAAAACTGATTCTCAGATTCTTTTCTCTTATGTGCTTCTGTGACATTTTCAATCTTACAACCTCATCCATGCATAAATATTTAGCTTTCCCCCTCCCCCAAATAACCTATCCCCTTTTCATTGACTTTCTGGCAGTATTGGCATACCTGAATAGGCCCAAGCTACTCCATCCAATTTTCACCTATATCCCAACACTTCCTGTCTACTTTTTGTACATTAGTCAATTTGAATGATTCGACCAATCAATCTGGCAAACAAACAAAATAATCATCACTATGGATGCACAGCACCAACCATTCTTACTTTTTCATTCATAGACCAAATGTTTATGTATGCATTTATACTTCTTTCTTTTGACAGCTTTCATTTCATGCAATTACACGGTTCCAATCTTTTTTCGTCTTATTTTACTGCATATCACGTCAAGCAACATTAAAAACTCCCTGTACCACTCTCTCAACATGCTGGCTATCACAGATTAAAAAAAAGTTTTACACATCATACATCCTTTTTTTTTAATATATATAAAGCACTTGAGGGGAAGGTAAGGTTTTAATGTATTTTGGAGGTTTGGATTGGATAAAAAGGAGCTTACGAGATAGGTGGTAGGTGTGGGACTTTCAAAGGCTGGAAGCAAGGTGTACTAGGAATCCAAAAAGGTCAGACTTTTTGCTGCCCTTGACCCTACCTCCAACCTTTCCCATGCTCAGTCCAGTCTTTCCCACCTTAATTCACATATTTGAAAAACACTTGTTTGATGCAGAGATCGAATCAAGCCAGGTCTTAACCTATACATTATATGTGTATATACTTTTATCTTTATACATTTGAGATTAAATATCTGGCAGTATCACCTGGCATCGATATCTTGCAATAAAACTGTCTATGTGCCTTCCAAATCAAGGTGAGATGACAGCCTTGCTTCCCAAAAGGGAAAATTAACTTATAAGAACACCTTCCATGGGAGACCTCCCACAACATCTGCATTTCCTAGATTCTCAACCTAAGGAAACATTCACATAAACGTGGTCAACCAACACCCTCTTTCCCTTGAACTTGCACAGAGATATCCATAAACACCTCCAAGGTACAGAGAGGAGATCAAAGACAACAAAGAAAGTTCTCCATTACTCTGTACCATGATTTTCTCACTTCACAGATGTAAAAGAGGAATCAAATGGCACAAGATTCGATCACGAACATGGCCGAGGGCAGGCCACCACTCAGATAATTGAAAGGTAGGGAAGCACGAGAGAGGAGCTGACAGAGCAAAAGCTCACTCTGCATGCAGGACCCTAACCTGCAGATGATGTAGTTTCAAGACTTTTGCCAAGTAAGCAAAATATGGTCACCACTAGGAGCATAAGCCTTGATTCACTGACCAAGTAGATCACAGTAATTCAGCTTGTTCTCCTACAATTCCATTCATCGCATGACACTTGCGGCAGTGTACCATCTTGTTCTTTCAGGAATGTCACCGGGCGGGGGAGGCAGGCCAAACTGGCGGCCCCCCCGCACCGTCCGCTAGCACCAGTCATCTTCATCAGAGTCACTATGTCGTCCAGTTCTCCGAACCCCCACTTCCTCTACCCCTAAAATCTCTCCCCCCCGCCTCCTTCTAGGGGGAGGACCACCTGACCCGCCCCTTGCTCCGGGTTTGTACCCATTGGGAACTGGAGATGGAAGCATTCTTCCACCTCCCCTCCCCATTGCCATTGCTTGCTCGAAGCTGAGAGGTTCTCCCGGGTCCTCGTGGGGAAGGCCACGTACCCCTCCAATCCCTCGGGGCACCACAGTGGGGGATCCCCTCAGCGGATGGGGTGAATGATGGAGGTGGTGTGGAGGGGGGAGGTGGGCATAAGGGTGACGGTGATGCGGTGGAAGTGACTCTGGACTCGTTTCCTCTCCAGAGACTAGTGTTGCTGGGACCACTGTTGGGCCCCTGGGCCCATGTGTGGGGGAAGCATTCAGTTTGGGGAAGTTGATACTGCCTCCGAGGGCTGCTGTGGCAGATACAGGGCCACCCCCACCTCCGGGAGCTGCTGCTGATACAGGACCTACCTTTCCAGGATCGGGTGGAGGTGCTGTTGTAGGGGACCGACTTAGGTGAGGGAAGTTGAGAGGTGCTGGAGCAGCCCGGGACGATCCCGGTGGCAGCCTTAATGTGGAGGGTTTGTCTGGCGTCGGAGGGAGCCGGCGTCCAGCGCCTCGACGTGCGGTCGCCAGAACAGGATAACTGTGTTGATTGGGTCGTCGAGGGATTGGGGAGGGTGAGCGAGAGCGCTGCTCTAGGCTTGTCGTACCGTATTGTCGCCTTCGCCGGCGCTGCTGAAGGTGAGGATGGGGAGGGGGTGGATGATGATGACCCCGACCGTGGGGGTGATGGAGGTGGTGGCGATGTGGGCTTGGGCTTCGTGATCGCGGCACAAACCGATCTGGGCTGTTCGAGGCAGACCAAGATCCTAAAAAAAGGATGAGATTATTTTCAGAATTAGCACTATATTTTTATTAAGATAAAAAACATAGAGATTTGAAAAAGAAGTTCAACAAAGGTGTACAGAATTATTATCACAGCAATTGGAGGCATCTTCTTTATTTTATGGTAATCTTATTTGATTTAAAAAATCAGTGATACAAACGATTCTTGAACTATTTTCAAAGATAATCTAATAATGAATACAGGAAAATCAAATCCCCCAAATAAAAGTTAAAATAAATTAATTAAACTATTGATGTCAACATTGCCTCACACAATCCTCACGATTCTTTTCACTACTATTAAGTCTTAGAATTTAATGAATGTTAAGAATTATTCAGATGAAGAAAGAAAGTACCACAAAAGATATTTGAGAATAATAGTTTGAAAAGTTAAAGATGTTTCATTAAAATTGAGAATTTCATATTGACATTGGGCATAAGCATTCTAGCTGAGAATAGTTTGCAAGCTTCAGTAGAAAGTTTTAACTTTTGTTGAACAGAAATTGTATCCATTTCAGTGTAATTCTATATGGATTATCACATTTTAATAATATTTCCTTTGTTACATACTTTTATACATTTATAAAAATTATCAAAAATTAATAATAAAGAAGATTACCTCAGCTACTAGTGTTAACAAAATTGATTGTAAATTATATTGGCATTCAGCTATGACATTTTAACAGTTTTATGCCAGCTCTCATTTTCTCTCTATTACTTGGCATGCATAAAAATATTTATAACTGAATTTATGCAACACAGTACATTACAGGCCAACCATTGATCATTAGAAAGCACAGTATAGGAAGAAATGATATGCATTCCCTTGTTGTTTAATCAGTTGAATGATAATATTTAATGGTTTAACTTTAAAAAATTGAATATTACTTATATATAGTCTTTTATTTATGTAATGATTTCAGTGTAATAGAATAATTACGTTGATTACTGGATACAAACAAGGATGTAAGAAAGTTGAAGAGTAACTCCAGCTGTAAAAAACTATTTTTGCTTATACATAAAGAAAACACATTGTATAAATCATTATTTTCTGCAGAATGGTCAAAGTTGATCAACTATATATGGCACTTCTTTCTTCTATTGAACTTTTTTCTAAATTTCACTGTCTTGTCATGATATTAGGCCTATAAATTTTAGCAGTTCATTTTAAGGATATATTATTCAACCAAAATATTGATCTAATAATACAAATATTCAATATTCATATTCTTTTACATAGTGATTTATATATTTACAAAATAAAAATGACAAAAATAACAGAGTTAATGGAATATTTTAAATGTTTCTTCTCCATACTTCATGTTAATTCTATTTTAATTTATTTCTACATCAATCAATTTAGCGCATTTCCTCAATAGGATATGAATTAAGGGCCATTTTTCTGCAAACTTATATAGTTGAATAAAGTCCCTACAAATGATCTGCCTATGGCTTCTCAATGTGTTCATGAACTGAAGATGTAAACAAGAACTACTGATGTAGAAAAAAACAGGTTTTGATATGGTGTCAACTCTTTCATGTCTTCATTTTTAATGCCAAAAATCAATATTCCCATTTAAATATTTTCAAGATAATTTGTGTCAAAAAATATTATAGTTAACACAGCTTGGTGGGTAATAATTTTTTCTCATCATCTATTATTTTTACAGAGATATCAATTTCCTAACTTTACTTTTATTAAGCAGAATGTTTTATTCCTTTTTAGAAGATTTTTAAAAAGCTTATGTATTATCCTGGAATTATTTTTAATGAATTTTTAAATATATGCAGAGAAAACTAACTTTAATGTACAAGATATTTGAATATAGGATATTATATTTTAAGAGTTGAGTATTTGAAGAAAATCATTCTAATAATGTACTTAAACCATTAATAATTGGTAAAATCGGTAGGCAAGAATTTTTCATTTCTGAAATTTTTCAAAATAGTTATTTTTTTAACAGTGATTAAAAATTATTTTGTGTAGATGATAATTTTAGTCTTTCAACTAAATTTTAATGAGATGTTCAGTTGAAATTTCCTTTTTTCTGAACTTGATGTGTATCTCAGATTTAACTAAAAAGTCAAGAATCCAGGTATTAATAAAATTAACAAATAGCTTCTAAATCGATTAAAAGTTGTTTTATTGATAGCTTTTGGTATAGGGGAATACAAGCTGGCTAAGTTAGATGAATGTGACATTAGCTTTATTATTATGTAGAGTTTTAAAAAACCAAATGTTCAAGTCTAATTGAAATGCAGTCAAACCAAAATATTAAAATATTAAATGCTTAATTAAAATGCTCCCATTTAAGATGTGCTTTTTTCCCATTCCCAGTCCATATCAAAGGAAACACATTTTAAAATTACCACTTAAGATTGCCTTTTAACCTTATATGTAGTGGAGTTTCCCTATCCCCTGATGCTCTGCAACCTGCTTTAACTGATTGTCTGCCTAATTTGATAGACCAGCATATCATTATTGACATTATCTTTATTGCTCTCCTCTGATCTCTCTAATTTTCCTCTAATGGGTTGGTTCTCTTTTAACCTCTTGTTTACAATTATTAATTTTATGATAAGAAAGTGAAGATATCACAAAACTGAACATACTTGATCCCACTCTCAAAGTTTTGATATAGAGTGAGATATTCTCCATCAGAATCACCTCAAGGCAGAAAATTATATAAAAAAACCTTGGTAGAGTTTTCATTTGCTGGAAACTAAAGTTATAAATGTACTGAATAAACCAGAGTGCTAGTGAATGTTTGGTGAGCTTTTGAGTGAAACCTTATAGATATCATGCTTTGTTACAGCTTCTCACAACTGTTGTGCAATAATTTGCTATTCAGAGCTAATTGCCTAACTGGCAACAAATTACTTTACATAGGAAGGTGACCTTTTTGTCTGATAAAAAACTATTTTGGAAATAACACAGTTTTCAGTCAATCCCATGAATAATGCCTTAAGCAGGTTTTACTCTACATGAGAGTTAAACATTTTAAAATCTAAAATCTTGATTTATCATTAATACCTTCAATATTTCTTTCTCTTAAGATATGAACGAGTTTTATATACATTCCATTGACATGCACATTGTGTCATAATCTTCCAGGTTATCTTCAAAACAGTAAATAAAAAAACTAATAATTTTATCTCTTACTGGGCATTGGCAAGGATATTAGAATATTCTTACAGTAAGAACAATATTTAATTTGCATTATTTATTTCAATCAAGTTCATATAGTAGACTTTTTCATTTTTCATTATCTTTCTCATATCTTACTCTAAATAGCTTTATTCCCAAAATGTGATTAAGTCTGGTGTAATTAACTCATATGATATTTATGCGTATGTAATTATTTAACTATAAACAGAAAATTTGAATAATAATGTGAAACTACTAATTTTTTATATTCCATAAATTATTGTTATTTCTTTAATAAATTACTTTTGTATGTATGTGGATAAAATATGAGTATGTGGATAAAATGCATATAATGCTTACATTAAGGTAATGGCTAATTTATGCAAATAGTAGAATATGTAAGAAATATCACACAGATTTTGAGGCTCCCACACACATGCATAACTTCATAAGAGAAATGTTCATGAAACCTGTGTGTGCCAATTCATTTATGTGACTTATTGGAATGATTTTTTTAAAAGAGATTTAAGGATCATGTAAATTGCATTCCATGAGTTTATGATGTTGCAGCCTCATGTTTTGATTTTTAAAATTCCAAAATATAATTTATTAAATAGCTTTAATAGACATCCAAATAAATATTCCTACTGGTCACAACAGGTTTCAAAATACAGCAAAACCAATAAGAAAAACAAGCATTAAGATTGAAGCCATGAAATAGTTAGCTTCTTAATAGAGAAATATTTGAAGTAGTAAGATAAAAAGGACACTCAGAGATAGATATTAAGAACAAAAATTTTACGAGACACACAGATATTCTGAATTTAGGTACTTTATCATACCATCTTCATCAGGGAACTCTGTGGCAAAGAGGGACAAAACACAGTATTATTACTAAGGTCGTGCTCTAGTATTGTGAAGTAGATGCACAAATATGGACTTGCATCCTAATGTTAAACAAATTAAAATGAATGCATCTTTTTAAAATACTACACATGAAATATTCAATGAGTATCACAAAAAAATTTGAAAACACAACTATTCAATCAGACTTAACCAATTTAAAATTCGGTCAAGTTATTGAAGTTCTTGGATATTTCTTGAAAGTTTTGAACAAGAATTTACATTAAACAGCATTAATTTCTGTAAAACTGGTTTGCTGTAAAATCTATTAATCATTTTAATGATAAAGAATAGGCAAGCAACCATCAAAGCAGAACAATTACAGATTCAGTGCCTGATTGTGGCTTATGTGATCAAACTCTAAAATGTTAAGAATATACCAAAGAGAAGCAGCAGAATTATATTTATAGAATGTAAAAAACTTTCTAGAGTCAAATTATAGCTTTAGTGTAAAAGGTATTACTTATGAGGAAGCTGTTATAAAATCTTGGTTTTATTTATAATTTGAAGTTAGTAAATGCACCAAAAGTATGAAAGCACACAAAAGTAAAAAGATGGTAATGGGTGGATGTAAGAAAGGATATTGTGACATGTACTCCCTTATATTATATACTAAGATGCCAAAAATCTCAAGCTACTGTTTATGATCAAATTTAATTATTTATCCATTAATGTATGTATATTTCCTTTAGGCTATTATTTATTCTGAAAATGTTGTAAATCCTAATAACACTCAATATTTTAAAATTCTAAGCAAGTAGTGAGACTAAAACAGCTTCCATTATAACATAATTCTTCAATTCTAACTTTGAGATATTGGAATCTTAATTTATGGATGGATGTAATTATATATTCTTATTTGTTTATTATACATATATCATGTATAATATTTAGTCAGTAACTACTGTTGTGGTAGCTTTAATATTATCTAGGATGAGGTCCTATGCATTAGTAGTATTAATATACCTAGTGACTCAGTCTGCAAGCAAAAGACTATGCTGCAATGAGCACATGCTGATATTCATGATTGAGTATGGTATCCTGTTAGAGGTTTAAAATTCTCCTAAAGCTGTTTTCATTGGTTGTTCATATCTGCTCCCTGAGACCAGTTCTGGAAACAACGAAAAGTCCTGCACTAATTAAACTTCTAATAATCCAGTTGTTTCCAGAACTGGTTTCAGGATGGATGATAAAAAAGGCTTTATGGATATTTTAATCCTCTAATTCATTAACAGCCATGTTCCAATTTATTTCCTGTATTGATTGTGTGGTGCATTCCATGATAGTATGATAGATAGAATGGGGCAACAAATTTATGTCAGGTTTTACATAATTCTGAGGAAAAGTGCTATAGAGACTCTTCCGATGATTGCATAATTGATTACAAAGTTCCAAAAAACCATAACCATAAAAGGCAAAATTAGTGAAAAGCATGCTTCTTGAGTTTTTTGGTATCAAGAGGATTTGGCTCAAAGAATTTGTCCCTGAAGTCCAAGTAGTCAATACTAACTACTACCATTACTTTTACAACTGAAACTTTCTCTCCATGAAAATGTACATACTATGGTGGCTCCCCAGTGTTATATAGTGATAAAGAAACTTGCACTTGGATCAGGATGGTTCTCTGGCTCATTCTTTCTTTTAACCAGTGAAATTTCGACAAATATGACATGGCTATTATCCCACGCCCACTCTATAGACTTGATTAGGTACCTGCTGGCTTTGTTTAATTCTCCAATTTGAAGGAAAAATTTTAAGACTGATTTTGGCATAAATTATTCAAATCCAGACCCTGGAAGTACTAGCCAATAGGACAGAATATGACTTCAAGAATGCATTTAAAAAAAAGACAAAAATGTTGGAAATGATATCCTATGGAAAGTAGTACTTTATGGTATGGGCTCCCACTTACTTTTTGAACAGATATCTGCACTACTTTCAAACATTTTGGATAGCAATTCTTATCTTTACTGAATTGATGACATCATTTCCTTTTTAAACATGTTAAATTTGTTATTTTAATTTTAACATATTTAACAAATTTGTTAAATATGTCATTTTGGTTGTTATTTGGTAGAATTCAAATAAAATTCAGACAATTCTTTTCTCATTCATAGGGCATGAGCAACACATTCATTCTGACAAAATTTTGTAACCTCCATCAGAAATGTACACTTTTAGAGGAAATCATAACTGTCTAATTTATTCCTTAATAATCTATAAATGGTTTGATAATGAATCACAATAACTGCATTAAGTAAACAAATGATTTTTGAAGATTAAAGTTTTGATTTTCCTTTCAAAAACTATCATATCTATTTGGAAAATTGAAACCTAGGCTGTGAATGATTTACTACTGGAGATTAAAGAATGAAAATATTTTAATTAAGAAAACAAAATTATTTCTACATTTTTAGACTCTTTATAAACAATATTCAACAAAAATGATAATTTGGAGTTTCAAAGGAGTTAAAAGACTATCCTGTGACTATCCTTGAGGCTCAATATCAGTTAAAATGATTTAAATACAGGTATAATTTGCTGTTATTATATAACATAAAGTGTACACACTATTTTCAACATAACAAGCAAATAAATGATGTTTTGTAAAACATAATTAAAACATCTCTTTGACATGATTTCACAATTGTTAACTCATTCCAGAAAATCTCATGAATTTCATTATTTTGCTCTAAAAATCATTTTCAGTGAAGATCTTAAAATAAATTACAAATAGTTGATTCTTAATTCAACTTTAAATGCTTAATCCTTTTAAACCTGATAAACATAATTTAATCACCACAAATAGAGAGTCTCATGTGTATATTAACACATGTACATACACAAACAAAATACTTAAGCCTTTATTCACTTTTGAATGATATCAATTAATTTTAGTAGAATTTGTTATAACAATCTAAAGATAGCTGTTTTCTGCACTTTATCTTCTAGAAATAATCTCCTGCTATCTTTGAAATTCTAAATTTGGCAATAAAATTATCATTTATTCTGTCTCTATCTATTTAAGTATGACATGAAACATTTTATTTATTCATTAAAATCTTTATATCAAAATCAATTTTTTTAGAAAATGTGGATTGTGATAAACATACTAATGATTCATAATATTTATAATAAATTCTTTTGTAGCAAATAGTTATCTTAATTGAAACAAAATCAATTCAATCTCTTCCTTGAGTTGATACAAGTGATTGAGAGTCCTTCCCTGCCTCATGTTATCATGTTCAAAATATTTAAAGAAAGATAAACTCCACAGTAAAACATTTACAAATACTTTTACTTGTGTCAAAAGAAGGAAATTGAATGAAATGAAGGACAGAGGGTTGTAAAATATAGTTAATTTACACTCAAAGAAAATAAAGAAATCCTCATTAAGTACAAAATTAAACCCTGCCTAGTATATTATTCTAGGAAGAAAGGAAATGTAAAGTTATAATAGTCTAAGAATACTTGGATTTATCTTATCTTCAAATCTAAATACATAATTAGCAATAATGTTTTCAGTGAGAAAGAGAAAAATACATTGAAGTTTAATTGCAAATGAAATTTCTAGGAAATAATAATTGGAAGAGTAATAAATGACTTGAAGAAAATGTAGACTTAAATTGGACTTTAGAATTGAAAATTGCTTATAACCCTAACTGTGCACCCAAAACATATTATAGAGACCAGGGTTACTACTTTAGAGGTAATTTGAATGAATTAAATATAGGTTATCTATTGCTTCATTTCTCTATTGGTATACTATGACAAGGTGAAGAAATCTCAAATGGAACTTCATTAAGAAGATAATAAAAGTAAGCAAAATAATTTCAAGTAACTAGTTGTTCTCTGATATTGTTTTCACACATTATAACCATTTCTAAAATTTAATAATTCTGATGTAAATACAATACTCCCTAGATTCTTAAGTCATGAATCTGGAAAGCGATCTAATAAAATGAAAAAATATTTCTGTCATTTTAGTTCTGGTTAGCTTATTAACATCAATTATCCTTATCAATGAATAGAAGTGTATTTTATTCATATATTCTTATTTTTTGTTTGCTTATCAATAGCTAAATGAAGAATGGTTGCTTACCTCTCACATGACCCCTTCGCATCGATGTGGAGTCATGTTTCACCATTTCCACAACATTAGATACAGTGTCGCTAAATCCAATGTCATGGTGGCCGTGGTGATGAGGATGGTGGTGTGACATGTGGCCCATGTGATGGTGTTGATGATGACCCATGTGGTGTGGTGCATGGTGAGGATGGTAACCATGGCGAGGAGATGGACTGCGTCCACAAACATCAGGTCCAGGAGATCGCCCTCTCCTTCAAATTAATGAATCAGATTAGAGGAAATGCTGAGAAGACATCAATACATTTAGAAAATAAAGTATTGGAAGTTAAAATTAATAATTTATAAGTAAATACTTAAATCTCTTACTTCTCAACCTTTGTAATGATGATGATTAATATCAATTTTTCAATGAAAAATATTCTTTTCTAAAATATTTTAAGCATTGACATTTACCTATTTACCCAAAAACAGAATAATACAGAATGTTTAGAACTTGATTACTCATACAAAACGAATGGACAAACTGACAGAAATATCAATAGGTGCAGAGACAAGTTTGATCTTGCTGAAATCCTTAGGATTTTTAGTGCAAAGATAAGCATATCTGAAGAAGGGTTCTTAGTCAACATTATTAAATAGGAAATTATTGAATAAATTAGTAACATTATATTTTTACTTTACATTGCAAAGAAGCTTCTTCATTACATCATTTATGATCTTCCTTTCTCAAACTATCTTGGTTAAAATGAAATTGCAAACAATTGGTGTTTGGTTTCTCTCAAATTGTCTTCCATTTCCTGCTAAATTACTGGCCCATAGTACACAGAAATTAACAAAAATTTTGGTAATATTAATTGAAAGATTTTTCATACATTTCCTAAGAGATTGGCAGAAAGATCTTCCCCTAAACTGAGAAGCTTTTCATAAAAGTAACTCCCATTATTTGATGCTAAAAATCTAGCACATTTACTTTTTACTAACATAATTAGATTGAATTAATATTCTTGAAGCACTCATTGATATCATAGAATTCTTCTATGGATCAAAACAGGTAATATTAGTAAAATATTAAATTAATCTCATGGAGATACTTAATCATTTAGTTAAGAAACTAATCACCTCATGTTTTTCTATTAATACCTGAGAGTAGGGGAGTGATACCCGCTTGGAACAGGGCTGGAAGCTTGAGAACCATATCGACCCCTGTCTCCCCGTCCATCTCTCATATCTGCATGTCTCTGTGGACCCCTGCCACCCTGCTTCTGTTGGAGGTAATATTGGTGAGGATGATGACGAGGACCTTGTTGATCTGGCCCAAGAGATTCTACGGATGGTGCTCGTGAACCACCCATGCCTCTTTCTCCTGCTGTAGTTCCTGCACCAGATGCTCCTCCAGCACCACGGCCACCTTCTCCACTGCCTGCTGCCCCCACAACAACATCTTGCAACTCCATTGCCTAAGTATACCCACAAAAATTTCAGTTCATGTCATTCAATCACAGCACACATTACTTCCAAAGTTAGGCTAAAATAATCAGAATATCTAGCAAACTGCTATTCCAGTAGCTATCCTCAAGTTACTATTCTGTTGAATAGCATAATTGAAAGGTTGAAAAATCAATATCATTTTCAAAAATATAGATAATTTATTTTGTGTTAATTTTCACTAGCCTACGTATAGATTCATAGAACTTTACTCTACGAAGAGCAGTTACCTATGTACTAATTAATAAAAATATGTTAATTGTGCTACAGTTACCTCTTATGTCTTGATTTAAAAATACATCTACGTCAAAAATGTCACGAATTTCCTATTATTTTCACTCCAGGAAAAGAGTTCATCATCATAAATGCAATTAATTGGAGATAATTCTTGTTTCCTTAAATATTCATATTCATATATAAAAGCTTAATAACAGCTACAGCTGGCTAATTTGTTTAAATTAAGTTTGTATTCTTCTAAAAAAATCCTCAGGTTAGTGAAAGTGTTTAGAAAATATTACCTTTAGCTAATGTTATGAAGGGTTGTTCACTTTACTCAGAATTTCTATGTTTTACTCATAGTGTTCAAATATGTTGTTGTATTATACTTCACAGTTTCAGAGTTTACTACTCAAATGAAGTATTAGGGCAATTGATTAACGGTAAGTTATTTAATGAGGGCATATCTCATAGAGTCTGTGGATTAATATATTTATGTCATTGCAATTTTTTCCTAGATACTTCTACCAGAATTCTATACAAGTGTACAGATAAAATTATATATACATAACTGTAGGCTACACAATGAGGGCCACCTTGACCCTATCATAGTCAAACTATTCCATAAGTGTTAATATAACAATTAAAAACTCAGATAACAGCACTCTCGCATTCATATATTCTCATGCTCTTCCCCCGGTCAGGTTGAAGCAGCTAAAATTGCATGCAATCCCCATGCTAAGTAAGGACATATCATACAAACATTATCATACAAGTGAAAAAATCTTTTAGAGAAAATATTTAAATTTTTTAATCTAAAAAAGTAAAGTTATTGTTTTTTTATAATATAACAGATAGATAAAAGCCAAAAAATAAAGTGAACATGCAACATGTGGGTGACAACCTAATTTCATGCTGTCAAAAGGCCAAAATATGTTTTTAGAATACAATTTAATATTAGGGGCTAAGAGAAATTTTGAAAAAGTTGTACAAAAAAGGATTTTTCAGCCATAGTTACTTTCACTGGTCTGGGAAGCTTTCTTGGGAAGAGAGTACATTTAAATATAACATACATAGAATATCACAGGACAAAGTTACAAACACGTATGACAAGAGCTGTATACAATAAATTACTGCATATTGTTTAATATCCTAACTTGACAGACATAACCTGTCAACAAACGATATTTTCTAAACAATACATATATCTAATTATTTACTTCTACCTAATACCTAAGCTAAGCTAAACCAAGACTGTCAAACATATCATTTATTAAGTTGAAATAATGATTTATGCAAAAACAGAACAAGTGATTTTCAGTAATGAAAAATAAATTATTACAGAATAGACACAGAATAGTACAATACATATCTGTATATATTTCAAAATGCATGGAATAATAATTAACTTCATAGTTTGACACCCTGGGACTAGAAACATTTACAAAGATTTTCTTGCAATCACATAGGTTTAAGACCATCTAAGACTAATCACAATTTAAACATATAACTTTAAATCATACTATTCTGGTGTATAAGTAGACACAGACAATATTACAAATAAAATACACTGTATCACTACATTAAAGTACTGGCAGGAGAAACTTTAAACATTTTGCTTCACAATGAAAAGAATATTTTAAAATTTAAAATTAATTTCATTCAAATTCACAGTTTTTAATTGAATTAGAATGTTTTTGCTGATATCACATAAATCATTGTTCTGATTATATACTTCTATTTATAGGTCAGTTAAATATCAATGGAAATGGTCCACAAGAGATTTCAAGTAATTAAAAAATGTGATACATAACCGTTATTGCCATTACTGTCTGTAAATATTGCTTTTAATGAATCATAGAATAGGTATCAATGGCAACATTTGTGGAGTTGTCATAAATGGAAGTACCTAATTTCTTCTGCAGTGTTACAGCAATTCATAATTATGATATTCAGTATAGGGAACATATCACAGCATATATTATTGAATAAATTAGTAACATTATATTTTTACTTTACATTGCAAAGAAGCTTCTTCATTACATCATTTATGATCTTCCTTTCTCAAACTATCTTGGTTAAAATGAAATTGCAAACAATTGGTGTTTGGTTTCTCTCAAATTGTCTTCCATTTCCTGCTAAATTACTGGCCCATAGTACACAGAAATTAACAAAAATTTTGGTAATATTAATTGAAAGATTTTTCATACATTTCCTAAGAGATTGGCAGAAAGATCTTCCCCTAAACTGAGAAGCTTTTCATAAAAGTAACTCCCATTATTTGATGCTAAAAATCTAGCACATTTACTTTTTACTAACATAATTAGATTGAATTAATATTCTTGAAGCACTCATTGATATCATAGAATTCTTCTATGGATCAAAACAGGTAATATTAGTAAAATATTAAATTAATCTCATGGAGATACTTAATCATTTAGTTAAGAAACTAATCACCTCATGTTTTTCTATTAATACCTGAGAGTAGGGGAGTGATACCCGCTTGGAACAGGGCTGGAAGCTTGAGAACCATATCGACCCCTGTCTCCCCGTCCATCTCTCATATCTGCATGTCTCTGTGGACCCCTGCCACCCTGCTTCTGTTGGAGGTAATATTGGTGAGGATGATGACGAGGACCTTGTTGATCTGGCCCAAGAGATTCTACGGATGGTGCTCGTGAACCACCCATGCCTCTTTCTCCTGCTGTAGTTCCTGCACCAGATGCTCCTCCAGCACCACGGCCACCTTCTCCACTGCCTGCTGCCCCCACAACAACATCTTGCAACTCCATTGCCTAAGTATACCCACAAAAATTTCAGTTCATGTCATTCAATCACAGCACACATTACTTCCAAAGTTAGGCTAAAATAATCAGAATATCTAGCAAACTGCTATTCCAGTAGCTATCCTCAAGTTACTATTCTGTTGAATAGCATAATTGAAAGGTTGAAAAATCAATATCATTTTCAAAAATATAGATAATTTATTTTGTGTTAATTTTCACTAGCCTACGTATAGATTCATAGAACTTTACTCTACGAAGAGCAGTTACCTATGTACTAATTAATAAAAATATGTTAATTGTGCTACAGTTACCTCTTATGTCTTGATTTAAAAATACATCTACGTCAAAAATGTCACGAATTTCCTATTATTTTCACTCCAGGAAAAGAGTTCATCATCATAAATGCAATTAATTGGAGATAATTCTTGTTTCCTTAAATATTCATATTCATATATAAAAGCTTAATAACAGCTACAGCTGGCTAATTTGTTTAAATTAAGTTTGTATTCTTCTAAAAAAATCCTCAGGTTAGTGAAAGTGTTTAGAAAATATTACCTTTAGCTAATGTTATGAAGGGTTGTTCACTTTACTCAGAATTTCTATGTTTTACTCATAGTGTTCAAATATGTTGTTGTATTATACTTCACAGTTTCAGAGTTTACTACTCAAATGAAGTATTAGGGCAATTGATTAACGGTAAGTTATTTAATGAGGGCATATCTCATAGAGTCTGTGGATTAATATATTTATGTCATTGCAATTTTTTCCTAGATACTTCTACCAGAATTCTATACAAGTGTACAGATAAAATTATATATACATAACTGTAGGCTACACAATGAGGGCCACCTTGACCCTATCATAGTCAAACTATTCCATAAGTGTTAATATAACAATTAAAAACTCAGATAACAGCACTCTCGCATTCATATATTCTCATGCTCTTCCCCCGGTCAGGTTGAAGCAGCTAAAATTGCATGCAATCCCCATGCTAAGTAAGGACATATCATACAAACATTATCATACAAGTGAAAAAATCTTTTAGAGAAAATATTTAAATTTTTTAATCTAAAAAAGTAAAGTTATTGTTTTTTTATAATATAACAGATAGATAAAAGCCAAAAAATAAAGTGAACATGCAACATGTGGGTGACAACTATCTTTGAAATTCTAAATTTGGCAATAAAATTATCATTTATTCTGTCTCTATCTATTTA
>KZ308680.1:32508-42732 GCA_000376725.2 Ladona fulva | reverse complement strand
TTCAATTGAACATTATTCCTTAAATTTTTTTAAATAATTTAATGTTAGGGTATTCTTGTTGGACACGGTATTTTTATATTTTATATATATTTATAGTTAATGTCGTACATATATGATTAACTATAATCTTTACTTTAATTCTAACAAACCACCATAATACCGGGCTCTAAAGTGAACATTTTTTCAAGTCCATTTGAAGTAAACATTATAGCACCGGTCCTTAAAGTAACCGTAGTTTAAACATGAGAAGTTCTTTAAGCCAATGAGTGTATGCCAAAGCATAGAAAGGCAAAAGTAGATTTGTTAGAACAATAAGGAAAGAATTAAAGATCTTCTTTATTTAATTAATGGCTCCCTATAAAAAAAATCTTAGGAGGATTCGAGGAGAAACCAAGAACGTAAAAGTTAGAAGTAGTAAAACGTAGATAAGGCAACTAAGAAACAGAAAGTGATATTTAAATTGAAGATCGGAAATTACGCCTCCATCAAGGCTTTTCAAGAGGAAATGAATGAGTGAATGCACTCTTTAGTCGATTTCATCGCTCGAACCTAATTTCCCACGCAGTGACTGATAAGGAAAAGTACGCATGAGTTTTTCCGAAATGATAAAAAATGATCTTATCAGCAGCATATAAAACAGTTAAAATTGTTTGCTACTTTTATGAAGGAAAACTTTTTAATTTTTCGGTAAGCTTAACGTGATATTTTTCGCTAAAATATATATTACCGAGTGCATCGGTGAAAGCACCTCACACTCCCATACACGTAGAAAGCCTGTTGCAAGGATATTTTTTTAGGATTTAGTGGCAGATAAATTACTTTAGGAATAACAAGTGTGAAAAATAGTGACATGACTGGGACTCGAACCCAGGTCTCCCACTTTCCAGGGGGGGGTATTCTAACCACTGAACTACCATGCCACGTCTCCCACGTCCCTAAACAGTGTGGATGAGACGTGGCATGGTAGTTAAGTGGTTAGAACACCTGCCCGGAATGTGGGAGACCTGAGTTCGAGTCCCAATCATGTCACTATTTTTCACACTTGTTATTGGGATTGGGATTTAGCCGCACAACTTCAATGTGCAAAGTTAACACCTTTACCTCAATCCTTGAAATTACTTTAGGTTACAATATACTAAACTGTAGATCGTGAATGACTAGTTGATCTCTGAACACCCGGATACTCCTCTTACTTTATTTACCGAATTTCTGATCAATAGTTTTCTCTCTCACTGCCTTGCTCGATTACACTTAGAGGCGTAGCCAAGGGTGTGGTTTTGGGGGTTCAACCCCCCCCCCATGAGAAGAGATAGATGGATAAACAGATAGATAGACCTTTTATTGGCGAGATTAGGCTCATGTAGGCCTCTTTTCTTCCTAACCTCGTATGCCATTATATTATCTTTTGAGATAAGATTATCTCAAATGTCGGAATTACCTTTTTTGCAAAAGATTATCTACAAGTACTTTAGAATTTTATCTACATTTTATTCCACTCCAGGAATGGATGATATCACTCCCTCATCTCTCTTAGTGATTAGAGAAACATTATCCTGCCCTGATTATGACCGATTCTTCAAGGTGGCAGCTGTAAAATCCGGGGATGATATTCTGCCTTTCTGATACTACCGTAGTCCATTCAAATATGCCCCGTCGAGGAACATTCATGTAGTATTTTAAGATTATATGTGTAGTATTATAAAGTATGCATATTATTACGGGTACTAAGGGATTCAATGAACCAAGGTTGCACTTAGGGAATAAAATAAGACCCTGCATCCAAGAGAAGGGGTGTTTGGGGGGACGTGTGGCAATTCTTCACAATCGCCCCTTGCCCACAGAGTATCCCTAATGGTACGTATAATTGTTATGGTACTATAGCGCAATTGTCTAGAGCAGCCGCCCGTGAAGTTGAAGATTCAGGTTCCAATCCCAGTCCTGGTAAGAGAAAAACAATTAGAAAGTAACAATTCCTTGGGAAAAGATTAACAATCATAAAGTAGAAAATCGTAGAAAAGTATTTAATCTTGTGATTATCGCTTATTTCTAGTTAAACCTTCCTATGTGATAAAATATTGTTATTTGAGCCGTTTTCCGTATCGTTTGAACCCGTTTTTCATTTGAGTTGCGTTTACTTCTATTTTTGCGCTTGACCTCCCTGGTATTTATTGTCTGTTTCTAAGGGAAGTTGCCGGAAATTGATGGAAAGGTGATTCCAATTTTCCGCGCTTATTTTGCTTTAAGCCCGTTTTGTTCTGAATCAGAAACTTCCATTTATTTTTTAATCATCCTGGCGAGAGTGGCGAATCAATCTGTAATCATTCCCTGAGGCCATTCCCATTCTTTTGTACTTCAATTGTATCCATTTTATTCGTCATGCGCTGAGATCACGCAGCCATTCTCGTTTCGCCCTTCCGTTTCCGCGAATACATCAAAAGGTAGACGACACGGTCTCATTAGTGTGATTCGGAGAATATTTTTTAACGATTCCATATTATGAACGACAGATCTGATGCAACATAACAGCCTTCTAATTGGAAAAAATAAAAATATACTTCGGAAAATAAAAAGGTTAACGAATCTTTTTTGGTTTAAGCATCACAAAGATGAATATGATTGACACTAATGCCCGGTATTATGTTGTGTCATGAAATGGACTTTTAATTATGTTCATTTAAGGGTTCGGTGTAATAATGATTTGTTAAAGTGAAGTTTATATTTTATTTCCTCTATACAGCGAGAAAAATCAAAGAATGGAAGAATTACCTAGAGAATTCTTTGAGCTCTTCTCAAAAAATATAAAAAGGTTTCTTGATTGTATAAGTAAAATAAATAATTTGACGAGTGAGCCTGCCGATAACGAAATATGAGATGAGTGGGGATCGCCTGGTGGGGTGATGTACGGTGAGGACTTCGTGGGCCCCGTGGCCACTACGGTAGCCGTGAAGGCCTACCAGGAACCCTGAAAGATCTTATATGATTAATAGTGACAAAGGCTAATGCTGCCCAAAGATAGTTCTTAAGTTTAAGTATTGTATGTATTTAAAGTTAAGGTTTAAATTGTATGTATTTAACCAGTTTTATTTAAGTTTTTTTAGCTAATGATCAAAGCTCATATTATGTAATGATATATTGTGTTTGTATACACATAGGTAAAATTTATCAATTGTATCGTTACTGTGGTAATTTTTGTAGATATAATTCATATTTGTTTAAATTTTAAATATAGTAAAAGAGTATTTTGTAAATAACGATAGGCAAAGATGTTGTATATGACTAATTTTTGGTAGATATGTGTGTGAGACATAGAAACACTGTTGGTATTAGTTGTCAAATTAGTGTAAGTTAGCGTCGCTACCTGACTCTGCGTCTAACTGCGACGGTAATGCATAATAAATACCTCGGCTAGTGAATATTATTCGTCCTTGAATCACATTCGTTAGCTGAAATCTTCGTTAGCCGAAACGTGATGTTATCAGGGGTCTCACTTCTCGTTCTCTTGACCATAAACTACCATTTTGGGTTGGCGGGTTTTCCCTATGTGACGTCGTCAGCTCATTCTTTGTCACACATACGAACGGAAAAGATAAGATACTTGGTTGGAGTAGACGTGTATTCTGCATTAGAAGATGTAGCTGATGATGTGCGTCTTCCCTGCTACAAAGGCCGTTCTAATACTTAGGGAAAAAATCAGAGAAATAGATGCTAGAACTACTCGTTTTAAAGATTCGTCTTTAAAGTGATCATGGTGCATACACCCACTGCCACACGCCAGAAGGTGAATTTTAAGGCATATATGAAGACGTAGATGCTGAGAAGATACTGGAATGAATGGACCGTTCAAGTTTGTTGCATTATTTTATCGCGCGCATCAACTAAAATATTCGTTAGCTTAATCGATAATTGTTAGCCAAGCTGGAAAAAGGACGAAATAAAATCTACGTCAGCCAAAAATTTCTTTAGCATGGTAACTCATTAGCTGAGGTATCACTGTATATGATGAATTAGTATGGACATTAACTTAAATCTTCCGTGAACTCTAATAAAACCTAATAATACCAGGCCCTACAGTGACTTTTAATTTAACTCAATTTTTAGAAACAAAAGAATTCCAGCTAACTCCTAATGTACCATGGTATTCTTTACAAAGAGTTCATCCTAAAAACATTTATCCTAAATTATCCTAATTTATCACAATGCCTAAAATTGCATTAATAACATGGTCATGAATATAAATTTATTTACCTATTTGACCCTATTAATTGCATCAAGCAAAGCAAGGTACCATTTGCTAATATTAACTGGAAATTTTATTTTAATTCTCAATTACTGTTGAAATTACATGTTGATAGAACAAGTAAGCTATCTCTCTGTGCACTATAATCAACTGGTAAATGTATACTGCAAGCCTTAGCTGAATCAAGCAATTAGCAGAATGGAAATTTGGTATAGCTAAAAAATTTAATTCTTATGAGTGCAGTTATCTTCATAATACAATATTTGACACATCAAAGTGCCATGTGAGGTGCCAAGAAACCTTTCCTTCAGTAGTGAATAAGCAGTAAAGCAGATTGTATATTCAATGCAAATAAATAGCCACTTGATGGTGATAGTGCATCAAGCAGATCTGGACTAACAATTCATCATGTTAATGGGAAGGTGAATATAGCTCTTAAATATGTGTATCAAGTTTGGAATATTATTTGAAACCCATAAGAGAAAGATAGTAACTGTAGTTGGAGGAAGGGTTAAAAGGTTCTAATTTTAGGATCACTTAAATAGATATTGAAAACGTCTGCATGTTCATAGGAATATGATATCATGAATGAAGATTACAAGATATGTATAAGAGACAAGAATTGTAATATTAGTTTATAAAATTACATTCCACAATTAAGAGTTATTTATAGTCATTTATGAAAGTTATGAGTTATTTTTGAGTTATTATTCATAAATAAAAAAGAGAAATAACATAAAATCTAACATGAATTATAGTGTAATACTACTTTTATCAGTCACAACCTCAACTGTATTTTCCCCTCTCCAGTCATATTGCATGTGACTATCTTCTTCTTTCATGTTTCTCCATGCTTAATATCATTAATTAAAATTTCTAATTGTCTAAATGTTTGGTATGTAACACTTTGCCTTGCCTAACACATTTTGTAAATCAGCAAGGAAAAAATTCGAAACAAAATGAATACCAAATAGATCTTAAGTACCCTCCAGACCTTGATAGTGCAGTTTAATATAAAAGAGATTATTTTGAAAAAAAGGAATATAATTCTGTATCTATAGTTAATTTAGTCTTTATGAAGAATGTTTAGGAACATTTTCAATTTATTGGTCAATCATTCAGGACTGACTTCAAGTAGCTCAAGAATAATTTAATCTAAACCAAATATAAACTATATCTAACGAACTAAAAATTTGTAATTATAACTCATTTCAAAGAAGCAAGCAAGGATTAAATGCACAAACAGGTTCCAGTTGATTTTACACATCTTATTTTAAATATAGAGTTTAGTTCCAAATTGTAAATACTGAGCATATATATTTAACTTGTTTTTTTCTATGCAGATAAAAATCAATTATTCCTCTTCAATGAACATATTCAAGTTAGTAAAAGTAAACTCTTAATCACTTTAAAAGTATGAATCTGCTTGATTGTATCCATTGTATTGATAATTGTTAATAAAAACGAAGTGCATGAAATATTAATGGAACAAGGAAGGTAGTCATTTCAAAAGAATTTGATAAAATTAATAGCATTGTTGAGTTTGACTTTTCTGATAATGAAAGTCCAGCCTAATTATTTACATTCTAATAGATATGTTTTCTTTAATTTTTTCCTTTGTCTCTTATGTGAGTTACTTTAACTTCTATGATACTATATAAACCATCACAGCAATGATTAATCTTTACACAATACATTTTCTAGAATTTTTCTATTACTCTTTTACTTACCCCAAATTCAACCACTAAGGCATCCACTATGCTTCCAATTACAGTTATAAAATCAAAAGTGTTCCAGGGATCCTTGAAGAAGTTCTTTAGAATAATTTTGGAAAGAATGAAAAGAACAATATATATTAACAAAATTAATCATAATACAGCGAAATGAGTATTTTTACTGCTGATTACTTTTAAGAATTTCTAGATTATTTTCAGTTCAATGTACAAAAATCTTCAAGTTACACTCCAAATTGAAGCAAGATAATTGACTTTGATTAGTGTTATCTTATTAATTTTTTAAGCAGTTAAATTTTTTGAAAATTCTCATTATAAATTTTGCAAAAGTTTTTAAAACTAAAAATTACNTTCGATCCTAAGAAATTCGGTTTTAAAACTAAAAATTACTTCTATGGGTATGGTACTACTCTAACATGATGCCATACAGAGGGGTCGTGCACTCATTTACCATTGATAATGCAAGACGCAGAGTTGAAAGCAGGCCATATCAATTTGTAATACAACTTTTAAGTTCACTTCTAACAATTATTCATTCATGGCCATTTACAGAGCTTTCCCCTGTTCTAGAAACTCAGAAGACTAATACTTTAATTTTTTTAGTTCATACTGTTGACATTGTCATTGGGTTAATGCCAATTCAATAACAATATATATATATATGTATATATATTTATATATAGACATTATTGGAAAAGGAAACTTTGGATAGTGGTTTATTTGTTGAATGGATTAGGTATAAAGGGTTTGGTTTAAAGACTGAGGAAGAATATTTGCAGTATTGATGGATACATTTTTGTGGGAAAGGATGGTGGAGATAATAAGAGCTCTCAAGGCTCTGTGGAGGAATAAAGGATAGTCTAGGTGGAATATGCTAAAAAGTTACTATAAAGATACAAGCATACGCAAAGTAAAAGATGTAAAAAGATTACACTACTTTTTATGGCAGTTACATACTATGTTACTTAACGCCAGAGCTCGCATGCAAGCCTTGAAAGATATAACTCAATCCAAGCATGGCGATGTTATTGTGGCAATGATCATGGGAGCCAATAAGAGACAAAACCACATTAGGGAGGCTAGCTACAATACAATCCCTTTCTCCTACATCTTTAAACGGGTTCACCATCTAGAGCATAATAAACAAACATACTGATGTGATAATAATACACAGATATCCTCAGCTAAAAGTCAGCTAAATTTGATCGTCTCATTTGTAGAGATGCAAGAGTTGGATTCTTATAGGAATCAAGGAAAGGAAAGGAATTTTCAAATGAGGAAAGGTGACATTAAAAGATGAATAAAATATGGATAAAAGGGAATTCTTTTGAGGAACTTAAATTAATGATTATGAATGATTTATGAAACTAAACTGTTATTTAAATGAAACAAAGTAGCTTTCCGTTTTGCTTTTAGGAGCGTACAAACAAAAAATCAAATAAGAGCTTTTATTAGTTAACTTTTCATACCACACATTTCAAAGCGCCGTGGATGGAGGCCGCAAAAGCAGAAAAAAATGGAAGGTAGAAAAAGAAGGGAAAGTGACTTCGAGAATTTCAATAAGATGTCCCCATAACGTAATAATCTATGTTTATTTAACTCAAAAGTGAAATGATTATAGGGTGTGCCAAGATAAATTTTAATTTTAATGATATCAACTTCATTTTTAAGCAGATTAGTAACATAAAATGATTAGCAATAAAAGTTCTCTTTAATTATAATTACAAACAAGCACAGTACTTTTAAATTAATCGGCATTTAATATCTCCTGATGGAAAAAATAACCTATGTAAGGTTTCTCAATCATAATTTTTTCTATCTTTTCCATGTTGTATCAACTCACCCTGAATGACTTATCAGTTTTTCAGAATCTGGGGACAAACTAATAATTACTCAATCACTGAGAAGTTTTCTCAAAAAATATTACATCAAAGTTAGATCTAGACATTTTATATCATTTCCATGCAAAGCACTATATTTTAAATATAAAATACAATTATATAGTATATCAATATGTAATTCAATATTTATTTCAGTACTAAAGTATTTAAATGGAAATTTAAAATGGAAATTTGGTTTTTGAATGAATGCAATTCACAAATTCTAAGAATCGTTAATATTTATGTTCAAGTTTGCTTGAGAGCCTTGTAGACAATATTATTATGAAACCAGTAATCATTAGAATATAATTAATTTGACAATATTTGTTCAAAAAATAATAGGAACCCTAATAACATTTTCCTCAAGTCTTCAAAACTCTCAGTATCAGTGCTTCAGAAGGAAACCTCAAGCCAAAAAACAGTAATTATATCATGGAAGCATTTTATTCAAGAAATTACTTCAAGAAATTGTACATGCTTTTACAACCAGATTCTAATAATAATCACACCCTTATTTGATATTTATTATGCTGATGAAATCTAAATTCTAGTGAACATAAATATGCATTTGATTGGAAAATAGTTTAATGAGAATGAGGTTTCCATCTGTAAGTAAGGTTACCAGTAAGAAAGAGAAGTATTCATAAACGTTGAGGGGAAATGATGTGATCTGGATGTTGATTTAAAATTCTTGAAAAGCCTGCTCACATGATCCAAAGCAGTAGTAAATTTATAATATGCATTTAAAAAATTAACAATAAATGCATCATGTTTAATAACTAAACATAATGCATTGATTATTAATTTTCTTGGTTCAATTTTGAGATTAAAATTTCTATCATATTTTCATACTAGTTATTGTAAGCAAACAATTTACTACTGATATTGAATCATGTCTTGGGACATAGAGTATCAAAAATATGTGATAATGAAGAGATAATGTGAAATCACCTGAAATCCAAATGCCAGGAGTTTTAGCACGCATTCAAGAAGGAAGAACATGGTGAAGATGGAATTCATAATGGTGAGGATATCTAATAGGAGTGTAGAGGCATCATGGTACTGTTGAATGTGGGAAGTATCATTCATTTGTTTTGTAATATTTTCCCCAGCGGCAGCCATGGTTGAGCCGGTACCATTTCAGCCATTTATTATTATAGTGGGCATACATTTTTCAATAATTTCAGCGATGGAATGATAGCAAAATTTCATAATATTTGTGGTACATCCAGGATGAAGTTGTTTTGCAAGGGGAGAAAAAAGAAAGAAATCAAGGCTAAGAGGGGGAAGACTTCATTTCGACAATTCACTTACTTAACACTGCTACTTGCAAATGAGATGTGATAGCAGAAAATTCAAATTAATTAATTATTCTTTTCAAAAGTGTCTACATTTCAAGCCAAATTCAATAAAGTGCTAAAAGCTTTAAATTAGAAAAGTAAAATGTTCTTTAAAATGTTACCAGTTAATGAAGTTGTGATGCATTGGTCAATTCTGTAGAAATATAGGAGATGCTTGTACAAATGGTACTTCTTCCAAAATACTTTTGGTAAGAAAAGTTTTAGATATTTATATTACCAGGAAACATTCCTCATTTGTTCAGACATCTACAGTATATTCTTACTCATTTCCAATACATTAAAGTGCAAAAACAACATTCATATAGACATACAAAGATAAATATCTTAAAATAACTTAATTTATTACATACAAAATATTTTAGTATTTGATTCAGATGGAGATTATTTTATTTGCAATTTAATGAAATGGATAGATATTTTTCTGGCCATCACACCTCCACATATAAATTAGCTAGGGTATTAATGCCTATTGGTACAAGATATGTGCAAATAACAACCATGGGAAGTTTAGAAAGCTGCTACCATAAAGCATTACTACAATGGAAAAAGAAAGATTGAGTAATTTTTTACTTTATCTCTACTAACACATGGTTGGAGAGAATAAAATCTCATTCTCATAGATACTAATCTTGATAAAATACTGAATGATAGAATTTAAAATTAACTTATTATCACTATTCTCATTATTTCTCTTCTCTGATGTGAGCCTTGATATATTGAGATGAAGCTGCACCATAAAGAATGAGATTTCATAATTATTTCTTTCACATCAACATATGCTGTAAGGGAATTAGGGAAAAAAGAAAATAATATTCTTATAGGTGTTGTGCTTACTTGATTCAAGAAATAAATAACGTAAAGTAGTCATGCTTTTTCTGTTATTTTGTTTTTATATACCATTTTATATGTACTGATCAAAATGTTTCAAATAAACTAAACTAAAAATGATCACTTGTCATTTTAATTAAATGCAACATTTTTGCCAATCAATGAACTTCTTTATATTATATATA
>KZ308680.1:8691-32424 GCA_000376725.2 Ladona fulva | reverse complement strand
GACTACTTTGAAATGAATGTCAAAATTTTGTCTAAAGTGATATATATCAACTGTGAATGTATACTACAGATTAATCATATACTGTCAATACTGAAACAACAAATTACTTATAAGGGAACATTTAACTTACATAATGTCTAGAGATGGGCAACAAGTGTCAACAAGTCACTTACATAAAACATTTCACATAAATTTCCTTTCATTGAAAAAGAAAATTATACAGACAAAGGAGAGAGATTTATTTTTTCTACCAGAATTAAAGTTTTCTATGCTTATATGTAAAGCATATTTCTTTCCATTTCAGCAATCCGATGATTATCATGTGTTCTTCTGCTGTACAATTACGTCTTATAAGGAAGGAAGTTGTGATTTTTGACACTTTTTTTGCCTCAGATAAACTAGCTCTTTTATATTTTATCACTTTCTATTGCTAAAAGGGAAGGATTTTGTAGAGAAATCATTATGAGCTTCACAGATAATATGAAGTTACTGGCTGTAATGAAAAAAGGAAAATTACTTCAGTGTCATTCCTGAGAGAGTAGTATACTAGAGCTGAGGAGTAGGGATTTTGGCACATTGACGAAGGAAAAAAGAAAATACACATGAAAGAAGTAATTTACCCTCCTTAATTCTGTTGTAACATATTACATTAATTTTGATTTTTAAAATTTATCCCAACCATCAATTGTTGATTTTACAAAGAAATTTGTTGGGGTGGGAGGTTTGGGCAGACATACTTATGGTGAACTTTTGGTTAAGGTACGGTTTCATCAATAATGGCAAAGGAAATAAATGATGCACTGAAGAATCTTACATATTTATTACGATAAATTAAAATTAAAATTCTTAAAGAATGTCCAAATAAGCTTTGCAGATTATTTCTCAACTATAAAATTAATAAAATAATAATAAATCAAAGGCTTAACATGAAAGTATTTCACCAAAAATAGAAGATAGTACTTAACTTGGATTTATATAAAAGTATCAAGACCTTGATAATTTATGCAAAAAAAATAATTGAGCTTGTTTATAAAGCAACAATTTAAAAATTTCACTTTACATTTGAACATCCACTCTTATAAAACACTGTAAATGGACAATGGACAACAAGTCAAATGTATATAACTGAAAGCCAGTCTCATGCGCAAACAAAACTTATGGTCCAACAAGACAGTAACAGTCATTCTTAAGGCTGTAAGCATCAATTGAGTTGCAAGTCAAAGCAATACACTGAAGAAAAATTACCAAGAGATTGGTAACTTACATGACAAACCAATTCATTTACCTGCCAGGATGTCTGGCCGAGAGGCAGAAGAGACATTCAGGAGCAATCAAAATCTTCCATACGGGTCCAATTCTTACAAACTACAATGATTGTTAAATTATGTTAAGGAAAATTCAGTAAAATAATATTGTTAACATACAAATAAAGTACTCGTTGAACAAGTAGGTATTTCAACAATATGCAAGCCATTAAATCTAGTAGAAAATGAAGAACCAAGAATAAAATGCCAAACAATAGCCTAAGAAGATATCTAAGCTATCTCAATAACTGCAAGTGTGAACCCATTTAGCATGCTTAAGCTGAAAGTACTTTGCTCTCCTACTCTGTGAAACTATTCCACAATATAGTGAGGTACAGATGCACTACATAGTGGCTTAAGGTAAATGGGAACCAAGGTGTCATGGGTTTCAGGTTGGTCACATGTTAGTATATTAAAGTTTAACTTAATCGATTTTCAGGATGTGTTATCAGAAGTATGAAATGCAATGCTATGAAAAGATTAATCTGATACCAACTGTGCTGATATTTATTAACTTATCAAATGATAAGTTAATATGATTCCAATTTTTTTCATTACAAAATGACCTGGGTGTACAATTTAATATGATATCAACTAATTGCTTATAAAAACTTGTAAACATATGCAGGAAAGATTTAACTTTGAGGCAGCTGATATACTACTATAAATAACCTGAAAGAAAGCAGGAAGTTTATTAGGCACTGATAGACTGAATGGGTACATTTGGGACAGCTATTTGATTTGCACGAGGACACAAAGAGTTTATGAAGGGTGTTTTATTAGGCCAGTGGAATAGTAACTTATTTTATAGTAAATTTCAGAAGAAGTTTAGAAGTAATTACAATAACAGCACAGTTGGCTGCCACTCAATTTATTAAATCTGAAAGATGAATGAACCATTTTGACTGAAGTAATATCAGGTTGTAAACCTGGCAGCATGATGAAGAAAAGGTAAAGAAACCTTATTAGTCAATCCATGTATGGCATCATCCAAGGGAAGTTGTAAATATAGTGATTTTTGGGATGAAATGTGAAAAATTTGGTTACCAATTAACAATCTCAGGATATGAATTTATTTGTATATAGCTAAAGAATTTTGAACAATGAACAAAGAGCTACCTGGTTAAAGTTATTGAATTTTGTAAACAAAAATTATAAAATGAACCAAAACATTTGAAAGGAATGTAGGCAATAAAAATGATGAAAACTTTCTCTGAGAAGAATATATGCTTAAAAAGATGATTAAAATAATATGTCTCCAAATTCAAAATATGTTAAAAGTTTTCTTGGTGTTCGATGCATTAGAACAAATTAACAGCAACTTCTTGATAAAAGTAAAATAATCACAGAAATGAATCTTAAGTGCAAAAAATGTTTTCATTCATCTGAAAACAACTGATTTCCATTAAATACTCAAATAATAAGATAAAACAGGCTAGTGACTTGTAATAACTGGGACCTTTAATAACTGACTTAATGTAACTTTGTTAAGGGGGCACATACTTTACTTAATGGAAAGCAATTTACTTTATTGTGAATTGAAAAGTAAATCAATAAAAGTATAAGTATTGGATTAAGGTGAGAATTAATGTAAATTTTGTAAGGGATAATACGATCTGCTCTCTATGGAAGGAAGGGCACCTTACCCTGACTCCAAACGCCACCACCTTGAGAATACATTCAATGGTAAACAGTGCTGTGAAGGCAGTATTCATATAATGCAGCGTCTCCTTGTACAATTTGCTTTGGTTGTAAAACTAGAAGGTGGGCAAGGAGATAAAGAAAAGGAGGGAAGCACAAAGAACAAAGACAAAATAAATGAGTTCCTGAATTGTTTCAGAGTAGATAAAAAATAAACACATGTGTGAGATAATCGCAAAGTCTTATAAACCTCCATTTACTGCAGCCATTCATATAAACCAACACCAACAACTCTCATTCAAATTTAGGCATGATGCAACATTAAAAATAATGGATGTATTTTGATAATAGACAATGCGATTTCCCTTGCATAACAAAGATAAATTTTACATGAAATATATGAAAAAGCGCTCCATTAGCAGACAAGACAAAACAGAGAAATGGGAATGGTAAGGGAGTGAGAATCTTAAAATAATTATAAAAATTAGAAACATGTAGCTGGGTTACCAAAATAAATTAAATAAAGTTACTTAAGAACTTGACATGACCTTCTCTGATTAATATGAAATGTAATTTTTGAATCCTGAACAAAAATAATTCTAAATTTAAGTTAAAGAAAATGTAAAACAAAAGCAGAATTACGGGTGTAAAGGATGAAGCTTATACAGATGAATCCTTAATTTGTATTTACCAATTCTTTGTTTGAATATGACAAAAATTTTGTTCCAGCAATGTATTTTAAGAAATTGAGTGTCATTGCATAGTGATCACATTTTCAAATTAAAAAATATATAAATTGAATAATAAACTGTATCTTGATATTCCTTCTAATTTGGAGATAATTATCATAATTAATATGTGCAGTTACAGCACAGAGATGTCTGATGCCACTTAGCAAAGGAAATTAAAGTATCCTACTATGTTATTCCACTATTCTCCACATTCAAGAATTTTTTAAAATATAAATAATAAAATGATGATAACCTGACTTTTAATTTTAATTTCAGTGAAGCTTTAGCTACTTTTGTGTATTATGGATGCAATATATTGCTATGCAGATATTAAAATTTGACAGATGAATGAAGCTTAACACCTCCAAGTCTCCAAGTATATTTGGCTTATGGTAAAAATAAACCCAGCCCAACCAGCATCAATTTCTTTTGATTGATAATTTCTTTTACATAGAATAATAATGAGTAAGCTTTCTCCATGAAACTGATTTTTTTAGATATTTTATTAAATGAAGTGAAAATTAAGAGAATGTAAGTTAAAAAATGAAGTTTTTTGTGATAATCTTTAATAAATATGAGCTGAAATTAGGTATTTGTAAATTAAGAATTTATTTCCAAATTAATTTTTACTTTGATTGATATTTTGGAAAATCTATATTAAGATACCTTTTATGGATGGAATTCTGTGTGAAAAATATGTTTACTGACGGTTGTGGCATAATCTATGATGTGAAATTAAAAATTTGCAGATGTGTAAATATCATTGGAATTCCCATTCTGGATTCCATGTTAGCTTTATAAAAGGTCTTCAAACATGATATATAGGTACTGAGCTTCATTTCTAAGTGTGAGGAGCATGAATAAGAATCTAACGAATCTCACTAATAATTATTTTAATTGAAATATAAATTAGGGTAGTGATTCCTTTTATAAGGAATTTTTAATTTTTAATTCTATATGATAAGATAAAAATATGTAAACTCATCTTAAAGAGAAACAACAAGAGAAAATTTAATTTCCTTTGGTGCTTTAAAAACATTGATGAGGAAGGTCAGTGGACTTGATTGTAATTGGCTGACTTTAAAAAAGTTCCCCCAATCAGAAAATGTATGTATATTCTAGGCAAAACCTTATCTGAGACAAATTTTTACTCATAAAATGCTACAATTCATTATGTGAGCATTTGAATACAGTTTAAAGATTTTGACACATTACAATAGTTGGCTTACATCTTCTTATCTCTCTCCTTCCCTTTACTGTTACATTAGCTAGGTCATTCCCAGCATCATCACATTAGCTATGCATTCACCAGCATGATTTCTCTATTAGTTTTAGTTTCAAAGAATTTCAGAGATAAAGGACAAAGGATTCTTTAAATCATTCATAGATTAACTTTCATGATTAATCATTTTAATTAGTTCCATTCTTGATTTTGATATATAGATTGTATCATTTACATTATTTTAGTTCTAAATATTGAAAATTTTAATTTAATTAGAAAACCTTAAAATTAATTTCATTATTTTAATATTTTTGTATCATAATTCTTGAAACTGCCATTGTATTGAAAGTAAACTTAATTGTGCCATGTTTAATCAAATGAGGTTCTATATATTCAGAGTTTCAGCTGTTAGTAAGAAAGTTTGAGAGACAAGCAAAAATCAGCCAAATTACAGATTCAGAGTCACCTCAAATTAACATTTACTTTATTTTCCTTGCAGATAAGCATTCATTACCAGAACAAAGCCTTTTTTTACTTTTTGATGTAATTCTGATGCAAATAATTATCAGCAAAGATACAAAATATAAGGTATCATCTATATTATTGAAATATGAAATTTATTTCATTTATTGGCATATTCACCATTATTACCATGTCTGTAAGTGCAAAGTAACTCAGACTTCATTTTGTCCCATTAAAGTTTAATTAGCATTTACTGCCATAGAAAAATTATGAAGATGACTGTAATATCTTTATTTCTCTTGTAATTATTCCAAGAAAGCAAGGACTCCAAAATTAAAACATAAGAATACGAAAAGGCAGGCCTAGCTTATATAATATATCCTTATTTACAAGAGAAATTTTTAATAGTAAAATGTTGCTTGACTAAAATCACTAAGGGAAACATCAGATCAAGTATCTCTTCTCTTGAGGAATGAAAATTATTGTGACCCAGCTAACAACCACATTCAGCTCTAAAGGAAAGGGGCTTTGTTTTCTAAGGAAAGAGACAGCACTGGTGGACAACAGCAAATCAAGGATCTGGAGGGTCACAGGTAAAAAAGGAAGAAAGAGCAAGGCTGTGAATCTGTGGAGACTGCAACACTGCACACACAATGCTATTAACACTTATGGACCCACTTCAACACAATCAGCCACCAAAAAACCCAATAAATAAAAGAGACAAATGCCACTGTCCACATAAACTTGAATAAGAATAGTACTTTATATTTCAGGTTATTGGTCATTCAGTTTGCCCTCAGCTTTTCTTCAAGGAAATATTCCAAAAATTAATTACCAAAGATATCAATCTTCAAAGTCTTTTCATATTTATTTAAAATATTTAGAGAACATTTCAGGCAAAACAAATGCCAATATTTTGGTTTTCATGCATGTTTTATGAGCAAGCTTGTTGTTGGTATTTTGTCATTCTGGTGACACAAATAGAGGGAAATTTTGGACTTGTGAAGACTGGATTCATGCCAAACGAAAGCTTCCTCACAATCATTCTGCCAGTTGAATTATATGAGCTCAAGGAATAATATACAGTTGATTTCCATAGAAAAGGATAGTAAAATTGAGGTTATTAAATGATATACCCTTATTTGATTAGCGAAAGAAAGCCTTAAAACTTTCATTTACTTAGTAGTCTGGTTTCCAAGGCTCAAAGATATTATAATTTGAAATACAGGTAGAGACAGAATACTGCACCTTTTCAAATACTAAATAATTTAAATAACATTATTCAGATATTCAAAATTAATTATTCTCATAAAAACTTCAATAATGCTAAAAGATGTGACTTCACCTTATTTAAATTTTTCTATCATTTATATTTCCCATAGGAGCTGTTTAAAAACTAGCATTTATTCTAAATGCTTCAATTATTTTTAAGCGTAGCTATGGATAGTTAAAGTTAGAGTTCACTCCATTATTTAACTGTGATCATTTAAGCTGAATAGCTTAAAGAAACTTTTTATCTATATATGAGGGGCATTTTTATCACTCAATTACAAATAAAAGATTCAAAGAATAGAGACAATGATAAATTATAAAAAAATGGATGTATTTTGATAATAGACAATGCGATTTCCCTTGCATAACAAAGATAAATTTTACATGAAATATATGAAAAAGCGCTCCATTAGCAGACAANGTGACATAAGTCCTAGTTTGCAAATTATATTTATGATTTCAAATAACCAAATTTCAAGTAACCAATATATCTATTGGCCAAAAGTTTTGGCATCACTGATAAAATTAGAAGATTTTCACTAAAGATCTGTTCAATGGATTAACTAAAAAATTACATCTGATGACCCCTGAACTAGAACCTCCTGATCTTCCAATCTCTATACGGATGCTCTAGCGATCTGACCTATCTTAAAGAACAATCATGTACTGCATTCAGTTGGTACTGCATGACAGCACAATTAAATAGAGCAGCATGGAAAAGGAAAGATTTGGGTTCAAGTCCCTGTGTCATCAGAATTTTTCATCACTATTTTTCCTTTAGGTTTTTTCATAGTTTTTCCTCATACTTCAAAGTTAATTTCCTTCCATTTCTTGAGGATCAGCTCTTCCCTTCCCTAATAGCAATCAGAAAATAAGCCTTAGTAGGTTGATTGGTGTAAATAATACCAGTTAGAAATATGTTTGAGAATCTGTTCTTTAAGGCTACATAATTCTCAGCCTGAATTGCCAGTGTCATATATAATAACCATCATAAGGCCATATGACATAAATAGTTTTTAGTATGTACCAACCAACTTACAATTGAAAAAAACTAATTATTTTCCCAGTAGAGGTGATGATAATTTTGAGAAGAATTTGAACATATTTTTCCTCCACTATCTAATCAGAGGATTTCTTGGCCAATTAATATCCTTACATAAACTTGGAGAGTATGAATATGATAAATAGATATGATAATCGGAATTAGTAAATACTGTTACAGATTTCCTTGAAAATGAGCTCAAGACAGTTTTCTGTTGATTCTAAAGAGCATGCTCAAGATTTCATTTACTTACTTTCCAGAGGGCGATGCTGGATTGATATCAGCCTTACCCCCTCCCCCTTCGGTGATTTGGAGATTTTCCATCTCTTTTTCTAATTCTTGCTGTTGTTTCTATAGATGAAAAATTCATTTTAGGTCTCTCTTTGTAATATCAAATGGAATTATATCTTAATTAATACCTTTTCACTTACTCAAGTAAATATATCATTTCTCACTATGGTCAAATGACTTGTCCATGAGATAATTATATTATGACAAGTTATGTCTCACAAAAATATTTAAGTTCCTAGTATGTGAAATGTTTGAGTTTTTTGAAGGTAATATTATGATGAGAGAACTGAACTCTGGGGCCCCAGTATTTCATTGCAATAACTTTCTTTAAGACTAAATGGTAAATCTGTATAACACTGAGATATACAACCCCAATACTAAAGCCAAGTCTATTAAACACTTTGTGAGTTGGCCATTTGATTCCTCTTATACCACCTCTTAATAAATATATCTGTATTAACACATAATGAAGATTCTGTATTTAAGACAAATTTGATATTGTTTACTCAGATTTTTCCAGTCAAGATACTTAGTCATTTTGTAAGCCCACCTCAGAAACATATTGCTTCCAAAAATTTGGATGCAAAGATTCACTAATGGTTTATTATTATGCCATATTATCAAACTATTTGAAAGACAGATACTTACGTCATATCGAAGGCAAAGGAGACTGCTTTTATAATGCTTTTAAATATTGAGTTCTAAATTAATTATTTATAAAATTGTGGGTAAAAATGAAGTAAAATTGAAATTTTCTCACCTGATTCTTATCAATTTCACCATCGTGAAGCTCTGCCTCACCCTGTTCCTGAAAGAACAATGAGATGTTAACCATAATGATACATATTGGGGGAAGTTATGTTCGTTATACTTAACTATGGGAACAGATAGTTTGTAAAATCCTAAGAAAGGAGGAAACAGTTTCTCTTAAATAAGTTGTGAATGAATATGACTGTCAGTATGATATAAATATTTGACTAAAAATTCATGCCTAAAATATTTTATCAAATCTTCTTTGAAGAATATGATTGCTGCTATCTGTTTACATATTTTTTTCTGAGATACCTTTCTCAAAAATCTACAATAGAGGAGAAACTTTTTGATGTAATGTTAAAAGGTTTTATTAGGAAGTCTTTTTGTTTTGTATGTCTGAAGCTGAAGAAATATAATCTGAATCTGAAAAAGTAAACAAAAATGACTTGATATTCAAGAATTATTGAAATGAATAGATCAATTGATGATGTAAATAATGCAGTTCAGAGCTGTAAGATTGAAAGAAGGATTGCCAGTCCCACATTCTTATTGGAAATAATTTTCTGTCCTGGAAGAATTTAAAACAAAAAAATATGTTTTATGGCATTTGAATGATTGACTTTCAATCTTAATGGTTTTTCTGTGTGTATTTAACTTAGTAAAATAAACATTCCATACTTAATATAGCTTTTATTTAAAAAGAATCTATTAAAATCCGTTTTATATGTATAAATTCTCATTTTCATAGTTTCAAGATAGACTTAACAGTATTTCATGCTCGAAGAGGTGAGCCAATTAAAAAAGAGTTAGATGAGAAAATATTGTTTGCATTGGCAATGAAAGAAAAATTAGATCATTAGGAGCCCATTAAAAGAGCAAAGAAAAATACATGATAGGGACATTGATTATGTATATTAGACAAGTGTAGTTATATCTTCGACATTATTGGCAAAAAACTTGTTTTTGATGTAATAAAAATACAGAGTTTTCTGTATTCATGTAAATAACTTCAAGCAAATTCTCAAAACTATTCCTATTAAAGATAAACGATGACGTAAAATCAGTGGGGTGAAAAATGATTTTGGTAACCAAATCTCTACAGTTACTTTACTGCATCAATGGTTATAATTACATTAACTACTGGGCCAAATAAACCTAATTTCATGCGAGGGTTAATTTGGCAGTATCTCTACTTCAACCAGACCTGCTGTTATAAGAATTATATCATGCATGCACAATATGCAATAAATGATTATATATTTCATATAAAAATGCCTTATAATTAGAAGCATAGGATAATGTTATCCATTATTTATAAATTTAAGATCATCAATATCATAACAATTCAATCAAGCAAATGGCATATTTTCAATTTTCCAAGTCCAAGTTTACCTAATTAATTTGAAAAAGAAATTTTAAATTAGTTTTAAAGTGTTATGGATATAATTTTCAGCTTCTGTTGCATCATAGTAAATATTATTTAACTATCTTTAATTACAGGAATGTATGCAAGGATAAATCAAGCAAAGCGCTCAATGATAGTCATATTATCTTCTTTAGTTTTATATACTCATATAGCAACATTGCAAATACAGAAGCACATTCCTTCTCTAATCATTCATAATTTCCAATAAAATTTAATAAGGTTGAAAAAACACGAATTTACAGAAATTTGCATGTATATGTGTATGAACTTTTGCATATGTGTATGCATGTAATGATTCAAACATACACACATGCATGCAGCCTCTATCTCACACTCAATTGAGAAACTATGCATAAAGGTCTGGAAATAGGTAACAATGTAGAATTTCATCAAACAGCTTAAGAATTTGAAGGAAAATGAAAAAGATACAAGAAATTGTAACATGTAACTCATAAAAAAAGGATTTTGGGTGAATAATATAGGAGGATAAAGGTATCTAAAAATACTTGAATTTGATATGGAGCTGGTATAGAGGTATGACAGACGATGACAAATATTGGGGAGGAGTTGTCAAACTGGCAGAATGTGGTAGCATTATGAATGTTATCACAAGCATTATTTGATCGAAATGCATTTTCAAGATGCTTTGCATGCTGGTACATGGATCCACCACCATAACTGACCCACATGTCCCACCCACCCCAACAACTTTTAAAAGGACAATTCATATTTAAGCCAGTCCTTAAATCGTCAGCTTACAAGAAAATAAAGAAATACATTTGATGGCTGTAAGACAGTAAAGAATGGATGGATAAGTTAAACCATCATGCATTTATCATCCACATCTATATACTTAACTTACAATTTAAGGAATGGCAGTTATTATCTAGGACACACCATTTAAAGCAAAAGATTGTATTACTGGACTTAACAACCTTCAACAGAAATTTGACACCAAGGGAAAATGCTGAAAAAGATACTTTCAAAAATTAGAGCAATTGCTCAACATAATTTCAATCATGACCTGAAACATTGAAAAATAATACATTTTGATAAACATTGATCTTCATAAATACTGAAATATCTTTGCATGTGCAGTAATATCCTCAATGTTGAAGATAATCTGGAAAAAACTATTTATTTTATTCATAAGATGCAATGATTATAATGAAAGGGGTCAGAAAGTAAAATGAAGTTTAGTGAAAATTTCATTAAGAAGAATATTAAAATTGCAAATGATATCCTTGAAATTGAACTTTAAATTTTTATCTTATCTTAAATGGAGAAAAATTAATATATTACATTAAATTGACTTTACAACATAAAAGGGGTAAAACTTTGATGTGGTGATGATGTATAATTTTTTTATTACAAAAGGGACATGGAAATATCTGCACATCAACATGATTTCTATAAATGGTAGGCACTTACTCTTTTTATGTTTGTGAAAAGAAAAACTATTTCATAAGATGCAGCAACTATATTTGAAGGAAAAATGATGTTTATGGCATTTTAATTAATTTATCTTGAAGTTCATATTGAAAATGCCTATTTTTAATGGACATTTTAAAAAATGAAAATTTTCATTCATATTATTAGATCCTTTTAATATTTCTAAAATACCAGAAGTAAACATTAAATGGTAACAATTCGATTTCTCATAAGATGCAATAAAATTAAATATGCTGTGTACTTACCTTCATCATAAGAAGGAGAGTGTTTAAAACAATGAGTATCATGATGAAATACTCAAACGGCGTTGAAACCACTATCCTCCATATTTTGTACTTAAAGCTGTTTCTTTTATTTGGCATATACCTCTCAAGTGGACGAGCTTGTATGGTGAAATCTATGCATGATTTCTGTATGAAAGAAAATTAGTTACACATTGTATGAGGATGCTCTTTTATAATGCTTTTAAATATTGAGTTCTAAATTAATTATTTATAAAATTGTGGGTAAAAATGAAGTAAAATTGAAATTTTCTCACCTGATTCTTATCNGACTGGTTAATTATTATTTACTGGTTCATGATTATTTTCATGATTTTACATAACTGTATCATGTTATGTATCTTTAAATTATCAGGGCAATAAGCTCTTTTAGTAACCTATACCCATTGAATATTATTTTCTCAAACTTAACTTCAAAACAAAATGCTACTTTCCCACATTTTAGAAACAAGCCTCACCTTATTAATTAATAAAACTCTGATAATTATGGTTTCACCAAGATGAATTTTAACATGATTTCTCCCTCGGTTAGGACTTCAAACTTCATGATGGAACCAGTATATTTCCATATGAAATAATTTTGGAAAATTAATGATTGAGTATTGCATTTACAGATAATTAAGCAGATTTTCTTCTCATAAAAATTTAATTCTCATTGGAAATTGGACAAATATTCATTAAAATTAACCAGACCTAAATTTCTGTTATAATTTGAATTTCTTGATTTTGGTGCAGAAAATATATTAAAATTTTAAATTTTCATTAATTTAATTCTTTAAACATATTAATAAATATCCCAACTTTACCTCCTTGTCCTCTTCTTCTTGTTCCTCCTCAGCTGCAGTCAGTTCTTGAGCATTAGCTAAGTTGTCCACGGCAATGGCAAGGAAGACGTTTAGGAGGGTGTAGTTACCAAAGAGCACAAGGATGATGAAATATAAGGAATAGATCATGCCTCTCTTGTGACCCCCTTGGGACACAATACCCTGGTACATGACCTCATTCCAATCCTCTCCAGTTAGAATCTGGTATTTAAAGACAAAAAAGTTTAATTGATAAATAGAATAAAGCCATTGACTGATATTTATATAAAGAATTTTACAATTATTAATTACTTGCATTCAAATATTACAACAGTAATAAGAAATAATTATTTAAAATTAATATTTGCATATTAACACACATTTAAGAATTAACTCAAACATTCAAATCTATACATTGGATACTACAATGGTAAGTCAAAAGAAAACATCATATGGTAACAAAATTTAATGATCAGGTTTTGATCCACTAAGTCTAGTTGTATTGCTTGTTCAAGTATGCAACATCTTGTCAAGAGGTTTTACCAGCCATCACCAACACTTTTATGTCAGCAGACCAAAACAAACAAACGAAACAAAAGTTCCAAAGTATAACATTGTGGAGTAATTAGATTTTTAAATAGTGAGGTTAAGAACCAGATGGTTTACACAAAAGAGAGTTGGAGCAATATGGTAACATTTTTGTCATTAAAACAAGTGTATACATGATAAAGACAATTTAAGAGTGGAGTTGCATATGTGGTCAAAAAAACATTGCACTGTGCAAAGTGTTGCTTATGCTTTTCTGGGTCTGTTAGGCTCCTGTTCTGTAACAACAAGCTTAGGGGGTAAACAGGGAACAGAAAATTGTATTGTGATCTTTTTCAGAACCAGTAAACCTGCAGTAAGGACCAAACATTGTGGTTGGCTCCTTTCTGATGCTCTGTTACCGCTATATAATGTGTTGCCATACACATATTATAGGGCTTTTGAAAAGATTAAAGATCTCAATCTTTAGAGTCTTCCACTACTCCATTGTTTGCCTGATCTACAACTATAAGATTATCATGTTTATGGTCCACTTAAAAATGCTCTTGGTGACCAGAACATTTCTAGTGATAATGAGCTGAAAACATGGGTACACATAGCTGTACACTCAAATGAAAGATTTCTTTTTTCACAGAATCAAAGCACTGGAGAAGTGGTGATGCCCATCCATTGAAGTTGTAGGAAACTATGTTGAAAAGTGAAGACAAGTTTCCATTTGTATGCATTTTGGTAATAAGAAAGATTAAAGGTTACTTTATGACTCCCCTACTATATATTTATACTTGGATGGTTCTTGCAGAGTGACTTATTTGGTCACAAATCATATATCACTTACACGAATCACATTTGAATGTATGTAATTTTGCTGGAATTCCATACCTGGAACACGGTGAGCAGGGCAATGGGGAAAGTGTTGAAGTTTGTGGGTGGCGTACCCTCATCAAAATTGAACTGCCCCCCAAAGAGCTGCATTCCAAGTAAGGCAAATATGAGGATGAACAGGAAGAGAAGGAACAACAGGGAGATAATAGAACGCATGGAGTTCAGGAGGGAGATGACCAGGTTTCGGAGAGATGACCAGTACCTGAAAGATTTAAAAAATTCATTAAATTTGCTATTCATATCCATGAATGTTTTGATATATCATTTATGAATAATATAAAATTAATCAAGTAAGAGCTTAAAAGGGAAAAAATTAAGAAGTATATCATATTTCATATTTTACTCAGATAACAAGAAAGTGAGATGAACTCAAAACTATTTTTTCATTTGACATTTGACATCTGAGTTTAGGAAAACTTGATATTTGAAATGAGTTTTTGGAAAATTTTCAGCAAGAATTAACTCTACAAAAGATTTCTTTTATAAAGTTCATATTTTTTGAGGAAAAAATTTGAAGAAAAGTATTTTTGCTTCACGCTTTATAGCTGATTTACAAAAAATTCAAAGTAACAGAATATAATTGACAATTTGAACATTTTTTAAAGATGGATTTAATGGATTTTGTCAGTCATGCTGTATTGAAGTCCTTGGAACTAATCTAAACAGTAATAGGAAGATGATACATTCTTACTTTGTGACTTTAAATATCCGCAGCAAGCGTAGGGCTCGGAGGACGGAGAGACCGAAAGAGCCGGACTTCAACTCCGACCAGATCACCTCAAAGATGGAGCCACTGATAACGACACAGTCAAAGCGATTGAACGCTGACTCAAAGTATATCCTTGGTCCCAAAGCATACATCTTGATAAACATTTCCATCATAAAGAGTCCCAGGAAAACAAATTCTGCGAAGTCTGAAGGAGAAGTATTTGTGCCATTTGAGAAATTTTACAGAACCCAGAAAATCATATAATATGGAATTGTAATCAGATTAAGGATAATATAAATTAAGGTTCAGAGGATCAAGTACATATGATTGATACTCACATAAAAATGATGTGAGCCATGGTGGTTGACCATAATGCTCCACCGCCACACACACAGTATTGAAAAACACTAAAACTATAACGAACCAGTAAAACCACTGTGTTTTAACAGTGTGTCTGATCCAAAACCTGAGAAGGAAAAGAAAAATTACAATATTATGTTATTATAATGGATAAAAAATTTTCCATACTATAAAAATTTACAATAATAATCACACTAGTAAAGGCCACTTGCATACTGCAAGCTTATTTGTATGTTTCCCCTAACTTCATAGACATTGTTGACCAATATGGACTTACAAAATTCTATTTGGTGGGCTGCGGAAGGACATAGGATTGTTTACCATCCCACCTCAAATGCCATTCAGAATCTTTGGCTCCTCAATCTTGGGGCCTTGGCAATGAACCCTTGATAAAATCTAAATCAGGGAAGACCTAAGACAACATTCACAATGATTGAGCCAGGATTTCACTTGATGGGCAATCTTCCTTTTACAGAGTCACTTTAATGTTCCTTGAAATTTCTACCTGGAGGTCCTCAGAGAGCCTTATATCAAATGCAAGTAACAGAGACCCTCCTTCACACTGTTACTTTTACAGATAACCACTGAAACTACATGCCTCTTGGCTCAAACATTCCCAGTTCCCCATTCATTTAATAAGTGAGAGTATTTCTAGTGATTGCATATTATGTTTGGGAATATTTTCTTCTAAATATATTTTGATTTTCAAGTCAAAATCATGTAGGGAAGTACCTAAGAATTAACTCCAACTTTCTCAACTTCTATTCATATATCAGGTTAAATCCATCCATATTTTTGGGAAATGCTCAAAAAATCTTGAATTGTGCTAGAATGCATTTCTTATGAGAGAATACTGTCAACCTGTCATTGAAACCAGGAGATAAGGTTGTGAGATTTCTTTGGAATTCATGTCAGAGAAGCATCTATCTTAAATTTATCTGGATTCTCTACATGTGATAGAATGATAGTGAAACATTATGAGTAACTGCCAAAAATTTTCTTCTCAAAGGGATATGCAATGCTCTCTTTGTAATAGTAATATTGATAAAAGTGCTTCTATAGCTAAGGTCATTTAGCATGTAGGCAATCACAAGGAATCAAACCCAGGACTGCTTCCATTGAAGTCAAATGTGTTGCCCACTTGGCTATTCAGCAGCCCTGCAATGCTAATGGATCAGCAAAATTGAGGGTCTTCCTCTTTCAATTTATTTTCCCTCCCTCTTTGTTTTCAATGGTTGAAACCAAACACGTTATTCAAAATGCTTCAAGAACCAAATGTGCAACATTTCTCACATAGAGGCATTTGAAAGGTCCTTGTAATACCCCCCTGGATGCCCTTAAAGTGCCCTAAAAAATCTCTAAGATCAAAGAATCTGTCAAAAACCTTGTGAATCTCAGGCAAACCAATACAGTTAGTCACTGAAACTCGATATAAGTAATGGAGGAACACATGATATACATGCTTGAATTTAGACTAAGAAATGAAGGAGAAAAAGTCTGGCGTAGCCGGGAATCGAACCCAGGTCCCCCAGTTTCCCTGCCCGGAAAGTATATATGCTTATATACCTCGCGGTTTCCGGCTTACTGGGAGTTGCTATGATGATGTGGTGGCATCTTTGATGTCCCACGTGTGCAAAGGGGTGGTGCCATCTTTAATGGATCCTCCGTAGCACACAGAGTACCATCATAGCGTGTGAAATTGACAGAGAGATCGTTCTGTCATGGTAGCTTAGTGGTCAGAGCACCTGCCCGGAAAGTGGGGGACCCGGGTTCGATTCCCAGCTACGGCAGACTTTTTCCCCTTCATTTCTTAGACTGAAACTCAATGACAGTTGATTTGCACAGTCCTCTTTCCCCTTTAATTTCTCGGGGAAGATCATTTTGAGCAACATGGAGTATAACAATAGTCTCTTTTAAATATGTGCAATGCATGTATAGAAGAAAAATGTGTTTTCTATCATCATCCCAGATTGATATTATCTTTCTCTTAGGGAAATACTTGAAACATCTTAAAACCACCTTAAGGTAAACCTTAAGGATAGATTGAACCAGTCTGGCATTGAACCAATGACCATTAAGAAGGATATAATTGCTTATTAGATTTAGGAGTATTGTCCTTTAACAATACCTAAGATTTCAAGTCCCTATCATTTCAGGAATTTCCTTAAAATGAATTCCAAGTTTCTAACATGTTTCTTATGGGAGTAAAATTTGATGTACTCTAGCATCAAGCCAGGTATTAATTTGATAGCCTTTAGAATATATAACAAAGCAATCATTTATATTCTTATACTAGGTTTTCCCTGTATATTTCTTTGGAAACAGAAAAATTTACATAATCTTACATGCATAAGTAAACTAATATATCTTTTATTCTATCTAATAAAGCTATCTTCTTTTTCTTTGGCTTTCGCCTACCCTTTTTAAAAACCTCCAAAGAAAGATCTCCAAGAAACTGTTTCCTTCTTTATTCTAAATATTAATAAAAGTTGATTAATCAGATAATAACTGCAGCATCCAAATATATGCTCATTTATCTTAACAAAGAAAATGAAAACTAACATGCAAATAAATATAGTGACACATGCCAGTGGAAACTCAAGGATATATATGCAAACATAAATCTGTCTCAATTTATATTACATTTTTGGCAGAATTTTTTCAATTATGCATTTCCTCTATGGCTTTAGACCCCCATAGACAAATCCTGGCTATTCCTTTGATACACACACACATGTTTGACTTGAAATTGTCTTTTTAATTAAATTTTATACATACCTAAACCTTTTCTCTCCTCGCCAAAATTCTAAACAAGCTCCCTTGTTTTTTACTTTCGATTTCAAATAGGAAGCACGAGAAAAACCTGTAAAATAAAACAGAAAGATAAATAAGACACATACATAAGTGTGACACTTTCTACAGCTGATTACAACTGCACTGATGAACAATCTCAGTAAAGATTCATATACTTTTATAAAGTGCTGTTAAAAACGCTACAACCAACTTTGAATTGGAATGGGAAATTATCATAATTTACATTAATTAAAATAGATATTCAAGATGTTCTAAATCATTTTCCTCTTAAATATTTTATAAGTTAGTAAATATATTTTCAGAAGTAATTTAAATCTTACAACTCAAAGAGTGAGACATTTAAATTTTATTTAGTATTAAATTTGATTTCTATATGTTTGATTACATCATAAAGAATTTAGTATGAAGGCAACTGAAGCCTAGCATACTTAAATATCTATATGTAGCATATCATGGGCAACTGGAATTACTTCTATTTCTGAAAGCATTATTTGTATATTTAGATCGTTCTCATGATAATGTTTTGTGTGATCTATATGGGCAACTACACACTCTATTTATTTAATATGAGAAAATTTCATCTAACTATAAATATTACCTATTATCTACACAAGGCTACATTTTACAGCACATAAACCAACATCCTAGAAGCTAGAAGGAGAGATTCCAGCAGTCATAGAGATAGAAGAAATAGTTACAGTACTGAGAAATTACTTGTTACTCATGAAATAAAGGTTAATTTAAATGTTAAAAACAGGGAAAATGTATGCCATTCACTACAGCTTTTGTATATTTTTAGATGGCCAATTTGCAGGCTCATAAGCATTATTTCATCACCATCATCATCATTTCAAATGAACAAAAATTTACTACATGTAACCAGGAGTAAATAAAGGTGATAGACAAAGGGAGAAAAAATACAGAAAATCTAAAGCTGAGATGAAGACTGCAACTCCTGCCCTAATTGCATCATAATTGATTCTGTAAACTACAAACATGTTCATTTACATCTAACTTACTAATTCTTTTTTTCAAGCTAAAAATTTCTTCCAGATGAAGAAATTGCCTTTACTTGATTATTTGATACAAATTTAATAAAGCAATTATAACACACAATTCTGCATTTTAAATGGGCTTTCTCATCGTTTATGATAATAAGAATGTTAAGTTTCTAAATTTTTAATGAGCAAAGATAATGTATTATTCTTCATTTTAAGGTAGTGATTTAAAAACAAAAGTTATAGATATCAGAGGCTTTCAAGATATCTCATTTTGAAGAAGTAATCTAAGAATCTGAAGAATGAAGTATATATTATTATCAGTTATTAAAACAGAAAGGAAACATGTGCATGCAGTGCTCATTATTGAATTCAGTATAAATTTTTTTAGAAATAACTAGAGAAATAAACACTTTATAGTTCTTTAGCAATTGCTGAGCAAGATTTCTCTTGAAATTATATTTTTTAGAAAAAGAAAATATATCCTAACATATAATATCATCTGGCATAATGAGTTTGGAATTTATTATTGTCCATAAATTATGGAAACCATAAAAATTGATTTTTATCAGATTAAGATGCACATCAATTATATGCTAAGGCAGGCTATCACCTTCTACTAATAAATTAAGTGAGAAATTGACATGGATAAAACTAAAGTTGAAACTATAATCCAACATGCCACAATTCTTGGCCATTACTTTGGCTTTCAATGAGATAAAATAAAATTAATGTACTTATACTGGTATTCAAGTAAAGACTAAATTGTAGTATTCTCTGCTTAGTTNACTAAATTAAGATTAATTTTTAAATTATAAAATTAAAGAGAAATTGACATTTTAATATACTTCATTTATTGATTTTTGAAAACAGTTTGAATACTATCTATATGGTATATATATATATGGTCTATTTTTGCAACTGAAAATTAACCTATGCAGAAATAAGAGAATTCTAAGAAATTAGAAATTCATTGCTTAGCTTCCCAATTTTTCTAGTAAATAAATAAAGAAGTTGAGGATTATGGCAAACATTCAAATAATTATTCATTAAGGTTTAAAAATGTTTTAAATTTTCTTTTAATTTTAAATTAATCAGAAATTAAGACATAAGGTTAAAATTATTTTCTTGTAATATTTATATGAAATTACAAGCTTTGTTCAATAAAGTATGCTGATTAATAAGCTGATTTACATGAAAAGCTGGAGACTAATTAATTGGTGTTAATGCATTAATGGTGAGATTCAAATCTCAATGGTGTTTTCCAAAATCAACAGCAGCAATTAATATGAAGAAATCAAAGGAAAATAAAAAGTTAAATTCCCCTGAATGTTACTCCTTACCTGCTTTGCATATCCACTCAACATAACCATTCAATTCTCTTTCTAACTGCTGCTGCCTCCTAAGTTTTAAAAATGTCTGCCTGTTCTCTACTTTCTCTCTTTCTTTGGCAAATTCTCTGCAAAGCACAGGCATTGAGGAAAGGGAAGAGGTAACATGAGAAAGGATGTTTGGTTGTATTCATGAGTGCATTGGGTATGCTAATAAAAAATGGTCATAGTTATAACACAGGATATATAGGAGAAATTAATCAGTTGCAGGGTAATAGCAATTAGCTTTTCATTTTGGGATGGGTAATGGAAACAATGTGCAATTTGGGGCTAGCTCAAGTATGTGGACTTTTTCCCTTTGTTTAAAAGGAACCAACTTTTTGATATCAGTAAGAAGACACTTTCTGATTTACAATTAATTTAATCTAAATGAGAATATATTTTAATCATTTGGTGATTCATAAACTTATACCCCTAATAAATCATAGAAAGTGGATATTAATTTTATGTAAATACTGTATATACTCTTAGGAAGTACCACATTGTATTTAATTTTCCCCAATACTTCTTGGAAAACAAAATTTTATCATGCCTTTTGAATATCTTGACCTTTGCAGTTTAATAATAACAATTATCTTTTCATAGCATATCAACCTTGGGATTTAGTTTTGTTACCTGCTGAACTTTAACATTACTGTATAAAATGTTGATAATATAGCCCTCACTATTTTTCTACCACCTAAAATTACCCAGAGGTATTCCTCTGTTACTCATTTTAGGAACTGAGTAGACATGCAGTTTTTGTTGAGCCATTAAATCCCCAAAACTACCAACAGATGAACCCCAGCCTTACGTATGGTAGGTGAATATCTAAAACTCCAAAGCCTCTACAATTTACTTTAAAATTATTAGAATATTGGCATCATTGTTATGGTATATATTAAATCTTGAAATCTAGGTAAATATAGTAAAGTTTTCAAACAGTTTAAGCATCATATCTTCATTATGATATATGATAAGGAAGTTACATGTATCACTTATAATTGAAAAACCATCTCTGAATATAAAGTCAATGCATATCCAGTAAGACAAGATGTGATTACCCTGCAGAGTGTAAGTATCATAAATTTACAACCAAATATCAATAATAAAAATATAATCACTTCTGAAGGAAAGCAAGAATTTTACGTAGTAAATTGCTTATACTGGAGTTGTCCAAGCACAATAGCCATAGTTAGGAACTATTTCATCACAGTAATTTGTAGAGCTGATATAATTTTTTATGAATAAGAGGTAAATTGAAACCCACTTTCATAATAACTCAAAGAACCTGAGTATATACAGTATTAAAGTATCCAAATGGTAGGACCTGTTTCTCTATTTTTATATATGTTATTCAAACTTAAAATGGAATGGGTTTTTAATTTGTCCAAAAATTATCTCCTACTATCTTCAAGTGATAAAAGTTAAAAAGAGTATCCAAACACTTAGGTGCATAAATATCTTGGGTGAGAGTCACAAAGAGAGAGAGAGAGGAAAAATTGAAACATTGTGCTACTAACTGAGAGTTGTCAGGAAAGTCAAAGAGGTTATGATAAATGTGTTGTGGCGTTAGTTTCAGATGTGAAAGATCTGTTTTCAATGTATTATGGATGATCAAGGACAATAATTGCCATTAAATATATGGATTTCTGTCAACTAACCATCATCTCCCTCCTCTTCATTCTCCTCTTCTTCCGTATCAGTACTTTTACTTTTCCCGAGGTTTTTCAACTTTTTCCTCTTTGCTGCAGCCCTCCGCCGGGCTAGTGAGTTAAAAGATAAGTTAATCATTAATAATGATAGAACATAGATGCATAAAATATGATTAATAATATAATATGATTATTTTTTGGATATGTAAATAATAATTACTAATAAATTTATCAATGCTAGGTGAAATATTTTGAAGTTCATGTAGGACAATCTCAAAGTTTTAAAAATAGAATTTTACTATTTCCATGGTAAAAATAATTCTCATCTGAAATTAAGTAGGAAGGAATTTGTTTCAAACTATGACATTGAAAACTTCATCAATTTGATTTTGTAGAATACAAGTGTCCTGTTTTTTTTATTAGTATCATAAATACTTTGAAAATAAATATATTTTGAAATAAAACAGAGCAAATGAAAATAACTCTAAAAATTTCAAGGCATGAACTGTTTTATTCTGTATAAAATATTGTGTACATTCGATTCTGGCCTCAAAAATTTATTTATAAGCAAATTAAATTTAGTTATTAGTAACATCTGATAATAGGAATAATTCCTGAATAAGATATTTAATTTCATAAAAGTGAAAATAAGAAAAAGAACACATGAACATCAAGTTTTATGATTGGCATGTACTGTAAGGTTAATTAAAGAGAAATAACCCTTCATTTTTTTAACCTTAACATTTCCTTTTTTATTGTAATATTGTGCAAGTGACTGAAGATGTTTAGAAGTAGGAAATTTCAGTTTAAATTCCAGGACAGTATTATTTTTATATTTAATCACAACAACAATAATTAAGTGTGATATTACTGCGAAGGTTTCCGCGGCGCTGGTTACTTGGGTACTGCAAGTTCTTCCGGGCTTCACCGCGATGTATTATCTCCATCTTGACGACAGTTTCGCCAGCAATCCTGCAGGCGTCTTCAGGTCGAAGTGTGGGAGTGCGATTTTTGGCCGTCTATATATACCTCATCCGTGGCTCCTTTCACTTAGTGGCGAAACTGTCGTCAAGATGGAGATAATACATCGCGGTGAAGCCCGGAAAAACTTGTGGAACCCAATAATTAAGTGGTTTATTAGGGTGCAACTAATATTTTATTGGAAAATGAGCTGAATTCTTACCTTCTATAATATGCATTTTTTCTTCCTCAGTTGTTCTCTCTTCCGCAAGTATCACTTCCTCTGAAAATTACATAAAAACAAGATTAACTAATATTAAAATACTTTTGTGAAAATTATCATAAACAATAAGAACTGCCAATAATCTTAAGCAACATATTTTAACAATCCCTAGTGTGTGTTTAATTTATTGGTACTATCAGTCATTGCTTTTGAATAATCATGCAGACAACATAAATGCAGTGTCACAGGCAGTAAAATTTACGTCAGGTGCAAAGAACATGCAGACTGTCACACTTGAAATTTGTTGGAATAATAATGGTTATCCCATTCTGCACCAAAATATTTACATGAAAAGAGCTTGAATCCTTGTTTCATTTGAAAATTAGTCAAATATGAAGGTTTCCTTCTTAAAAATAAATTAGCAAAACTATTTATGCTTACTAAATTAAGATTAATTTTTAAATTATAAAATTAAAGAGAAATTGACATTTTAATATACTTCATTTATTGATTTTTGAAAACAGTTTGAATACTAT
>KZ308679.1:333608-486917 GCA_000376725.2 Ladona fulva | reverse complement strand
CGACATATAAGCTGTTGCAGTCCTTGCACTCTAGCTTATAAACACCGCTTCTTTTCAAGGGGTCTATCTTATCCTTACATTTGACAAAGGCATTTCTCAGGTTGTAGGGAGAACTGAACGCTGGTTTAAGATGCTTGGGGAAGAAACTCTTGATTGAATCAGAAACTTTCCCAAGGTATTTAATAGGACACCATTTCACTTCTAAACCAAAAGAAGAAGTGAAATGGAGCATGCAAGTATTAAGGAACAACAAGTGTGAAAAATAGCGACATGACTGGGACTCGAACCCACGTCTCCCACTCCCATACCGCCTAATGGTAGTTCAGTGGTTAAAATACGTGGGAGAAACAAGTGGGAGACTTGGGTTCGAGTCCCAGTCATGTCGCTATTTTTCATATCTGTTATTCCCTGGGTTTCAGCCACACAGCTCATCCGTGCTAAGGATTAAGGACGTGCTTAACGTAGTTTATTTAACACGTAATGTTCCAGCTCACAAAGAAAAGAACAGTTACGCACATCAATAACGCAGCATAGAAAAAGTCAATAATCCTATTCCCGATTCCCACATTTAGGGAAAATTATTGACTACGATATTTTATCTTGTCTCCTTGAACGAACTCAGGGAAAAGTGATAATAATCCGTAATAGAGGATCTTCAAATTTCCAAGGTTTATGACTTCCGCTTATTAAAATGAAATATCCAATGAGTCAACAACACTTCTGCGGCCGGCAGACCACCTATTCTCAATGCACACTTCTCAGAAACCTAATAAGCTTACGGGAAAACGACTCATTCGATGAAACGCGAAAATCGCATTAAACTCTCAACGATTGCAGGCGTCAATACTACCAGCGATCACTCAACTCAGAGTACCGAGCATGCGGTCCCGGGAGAATTCATTATTTTTTAAATACCGTCGCCATATCGTTTTCCTGAGGCCGGTTGTTTCGCACGAGAGAATGGGAGGAGAAGGGCGTTCTTTCTCACACAGAAACTTGGAGCGACGATCGCGAATTCCGAACGGGATTTCGCCGCGAGCCCTTTCTTCGTCGCGAAATGAGAATCGGGTGGTGGAGCCATCTATACCCACCACTCCACGACGGGCGAAACCTATTCAATACGGGTCAAGTGGGAATAGGGACGTAGGAAAAGCAATCGACTCGTAGGTTAGAGACGCCCAAGTGCAGTAATAGACGAGGAGTCTCGTTCCGAATGGAGTTGAATCCCAGAAGGAGAAAAGGACGTGTGCAAGGGATAAACAATAGGGAGGATAAATCCTTCTCCATTTAAAGCACGGAAGGGACCGAGTTAAGAGGAAACTCTCGGGAAATATGAGTTCGAATTAAGGCTTCGTCAGATACGACGCAGTGGTCCGGTCGCATCTTTATTTCGATTGCCATCGTGCTCCGCCATGTTATTTTCCGATCGGAAAGTAATCTGCATAAAAAACGTCTCATTAAATCACAAGGTTTAATAGAAAACTTCGGTCTGAAGACGAACAAATTATTGGAATCGTAATACGAACATGAAGAAGAGATTTTCTTTCAGAATAAAAATCCCTTTTGTCGTTTTAACAAAAATGATTATGCAAATAATCGAAATAAACCCAAATTTGAACGCAAATCATTATTAAAAGAAGTAACAAATCCTTGATAATTGATATTCAATGAAAATTTGATAAAACATATAAATTATAGACCGTAACAAATAAATTGCTGAGGATGATCACTGCTGTGTCTCCACTTTCAAAGATTCCTACTGAATGTTAGTAGTAAAAACACCAATAGAACACAAAATTCCAGATTTTAACAAGAGAAAAACAATTGGATGCAAAACAATTAAACCCACAGAGTAATTACGTCACAAAATGATAATATGGCTCTAGATCTATTTTATGCAACATAAGGCTGCAGGGGATTAGGAGGAACTGAATGTTGGTTCAGGTAGCCGACTAAAATGAGGAAGGACTGGTTTTGAATAAATAATAGAAATGAGAAGGAAAATAGAGTTTTACCAAAAATATTTATTCCAGAAACGAGAGAAATAAATCATTACCTGAGGGAACTCTTTCTTTCACCCTATCGGTGGCTACTCATAATTAGGAGAAAAAGTGGTTGCAATTTAGGAGAAAATGTGGACGGAAATAAACGCAAAACAAATGGTGGAATAAAGGTTACAGTATTCTTTGCTGTTGTGGAGTAACTGCATACTGGTTGGTATTGGTCAAGCAAAACATAAATCGACCCTCATTGGAAAAATAATTGTAATACACTAAAGCGAAATACATCTCGTCCTATAAAATACCAAATAATTATGTTTCGATTCTTTTTTTATGAATCAAATGTCAGTACTATTTAAGCTTAGTTCAATTTCGGCATCGGAAAAGCCTTGAACGATCGCCTCTTCAATTGCACAAGCCCAAGACGAAATTCAACGGACATAAAAAAGCAACAGATTGGAAGCGAAAATTAACACTAAGCAAGATATAATGCATTCACTTGGAAGTGACACATAAACTATGCAAAGGTGTAAATCTCCTGATGAATCAAACACAAGTTTGACGAACGTGCGGTCCCAACATACGAGCCGAAAATCAATGTAGCCTAAGCACGGAGAAAAGAAAATAAATGGAGAAATAGGAAGGATGGAAAGATTGAAGAGGAAGGAGGTGAGAGAGGGTGATCCCAAGAGAGGCCGGAAAGGTCTTGAAGAGTTGAGAGGAAAATTTAACGCCAAGATAGGGTTTTCCAGACTACGACCTCGTTCATTAGGAAGCGGGAAGTTCATTATTTTGGGTCACCTGGCAACCAATGAGCAATAAGAGCATTTTTGAAGTGGGAGAGGAATTTAATTCCTGTTCGAGGATGGATTTTTCCTCCAATCCATATCAGCTCACTCCGAAGAAGATGGTTGAACAGCTTAAGTGTTTTAATCTCTCAAAAAGAAGGATCAAAGAAACCGAAAGGGCACGAATAATTAACTCTTGATCAGTTCTACGTTTAAAATATTAAAATATTTGACAACCAGCCGAGAAAATTGATTTTACTCGTCATACTTCGTAATTTGAATACGCCATTAATTTTTTTAATTAAACCATTTATTCATGCTCTGACGAATAATGAAACTATTTATGCGAAAATTTAACTGCTTTAAATGTTTTTATTGCGTTTTCAGTGATTGCTAAATAACCACAAAGTGGACCAGCGGTGCGTAAAATTGCATTTCGCTCCAATATCCGCAGAATTTAAATTACTTTCGCTGTTTTCCGAAAATTCAGTGAATATTCAGTATTAAAAATTAAAGGCTCCAAGGGAGCAAACAGAAAATATCGTTCAATACAGCAAAAATACTCGTATATCTTGCTGTTTATTTTTGAAGGGAATATTTAGGTAATAATGATTGCATATAAAACAAAAGAAGAGGAAAATGTTAAGAATTTCCTCAATGTAGATGAAGTACATATTTATATCCTACCATAAATCATATATATATACAAAAAGCAAATGTCTGTCAGACCCCTATTTATCTCAGAAACGGCTTGACTTAGAGATTTGAAACAAACTGCATTGTGTTTCTGCGATGCTGAAACCACCAGGAAAACTATTCTCATCTCTGCAAAGGCCCAGGTTCGAACACAGGAGCTCATAATAAGTTTCCAAAATAGATAAACGTGAAGTACGTTTTCTTGACTTGCAGAGGTTGTTTCTTTTATAAAATTAAATTAGAAATAACGGTCCTACGAAATTGAGACAAGTGTCTTAATCTTATTTTAGTCGTGAAACTCATATAAATTCGAAATTGCTAGAACTTTGGTAAAATACACGGAATATTCGTAAAACTTTTCGGAAATAAACAACCAATCCCTTTGACGACCAAGGCCATTGTTGAATGTTGATTTTATGAATTGTCCCATATAAGTACACGGGGATAACCCATTCTTATATTTTTCCTATAGGAAATGTTCGTAATTATGTCTTGAAAACAGTAGAATAAATATAATAAATAATGGTAAGAAATATATTGAGTTATTAAGATCTTACGACGGAATTTTTTTGTGCTTAGGAGGACCATATATATGCGATGATAGATATATTTCTAAACTACTTTAAGTTTCGCCATGCTTGACGGGGGCGTTTACTAGTATTAACGTAAAATTCAACATCGATTCAGCATTCGATGCCCTCGGAACCGACACGTATGACATTAATTTCCAAATTAATTTGTAATTTAAACCGTATATACATAAGTTCTTACACATACTACGTACAAACGACTATATATCAACCAGGCCTTATGCGCAAAGATCAGATGTAGGCCCACACATGGAATTATGAATAAATATTCGAATTTTATCATAAAATACATAAATATGCATCCCAACATAAATATACAAAATATTTCAGTTACAATTCAAAGTATTTCATTAATTACAAATAATGATGAATACGCTTTATATATGTAGTGACATAATATAATACGTATATTCTATAAACATATTACTTAGACTTACTCAACAAATATAAAATTCTTTGTTGAAACGAAAAACAAGAACAATTTGTAATACGTTACTGTGAGTTCACGGACAGTCTTATTGAGGCCCTCACGTGGATGAGGCCCTAAGCGAGCGCATACTACACCTAATTGTAAATCCGCCCCTGATACCAACTAGTTCTTAAAAGGTTCACTATAGACAAAGATAACATCAGTATTATTAAGGGTGCTTTGACAGCTGAAGTCATTTAAAGATAATATCTCAGGGAGAAAAAAAAACATTGAAGTTCTACATGAATTAGAATGCGGCTTTCTTTCTTGGAGCGTTAAATGTAGCCATTGCATCTATATTTAATTAAATAAGTTCATCAGCTGACTTCAAAACATCATAAAACGTTGCCTACTCATTGCCTTTTTTCACGAAAAAACTGCTATTCCTCACATACAAAGAATACGCCACCAATTCCCTCGAACAGAAAGCCGCACAACAACAATAAGAAAAAGAAAATCGATAATTTGTGAATTATTGCTCAAAAGACCAAAGGACCAACAATTCGCATGGCGCAGTCTTCTATCGGTTAAATCAAAGCTGTGAAAGAGGCAAAAGGTCAAGGTTCCGAACATCTAAGGCTTGACGCAGTTGATGGACCAAGGAAGCATAAAATGATGGACATTCATCCCTTTGAATTTGAAATACCCTCTTAAGGAAATTTTCCCGCACCGCTGGTTTCGCTGGATGAAAAGCCAAAGCACTTCATCATCTTATAGTTTATACGTCAAGGGTCAGGAAGCGAATGATTTAGTACCTATGAATAAGGTAACCGACCTAAAGGTTATCATTTTAAATTAGACGTCTCTCTCTTTTAATGTAGATATTACGAATGAACGCCTAAACTACAGACAAGTGACACAAAATAAATACAACTATACGATATTTCTCAGTAAAGACTCTTCCAATAAATTGTTGATAATGGGTGTTCTTAAAAGTGGAAGCTGTCTTCATAAATGCAAATAGTACAAATGGAGATAAACTAAACATGTTATCTAGCCACTCTACCACCCTATCATTTATGAAAGTATCAACACAATTTTATGACATACCGCCTATTTTTTATGTTCCAGAGCTCTACTATCCCCACATCTCATCTTCTCTATCAGAAGAGGACTATGAAAGTCCCTTTTAATCCATGAAAAGGTCACCAACCCTTACAGACCTGCGATTCTTTCTTCCAACACTTTCTCCTCCAACTTCGAATGGAAGAGCGAGGTAAGCCAACACCATTTACCCTGCATTCATTTTTTTCCGACCAGGAAATAGTCGAGGAGCAGCGAAGGGTCCGCACCCCCTGTCTTTCTCCAGCCTCATCCATCTTGATATCCACTAGCTTTTCTTGAAAGAAGGCCTTCCTTCTCTTTGATTTTTTATACAACACTAACCCAGGCACCATCATCGCCAGGTCTAGCACTTCTTCACCATACTCCAGCTTTGTGTCTCAGCCGAGAAAAAACGACCACGATTATCTGTTTTCCCGTTTCCTCTCACCTTTTTCAGTGAATCTATTAATGGAAAAAGTCGAATCTATCTCCTTTCAGATAAGGAGGAGAGTTGCCGATATTTTCAGCCATCAAGACAATACTGATAAATGCAACAGAAAATGATATTCAACCTTGTATACGCCATCTACATCAATTCCACTAAACACAGACAGCTAAGTTAGAGTGATTTTTATATTAGATGAAGATAAATATAAGCCTTAAAAAAACCTAGAAGGATGTATGATTACTCTGGAAAATTTAATGTTGGAAATCATTTTCCTGTCTCCAAAGCACAACGCATCGTCGCAATAGTAATAAATACGCTTCAATTGTCGCAACATGAAATCTATGAAATAGAAAAAAATTCCTATAAACAACGTATGCTTAATATTTTTGCAACATCTAGTTATTAGATACAGATGAATTTCAAAATTATACATAAGATATTTATCAATATTAAAGTAAATAACTACTATAGAAGCAGAAAAAGTAGATGGATTGGTTATGTTCCATGAAAATTACCCTAACTGGTTAAATTATTTGACAACGGCAAACATTTTCCTTGGATAAAATAGCGTAGGCCGCAGTTAGTAAGCATCAGTTTGAATAAACACAAAATAACGAATGAATAATTAACGTCGAAATCAACAACGGCACAGGTTGCATGAAGAACGCAAATTTATTCAGAATCTCTTCACTTTATTCATCACATCACTGCCGATTCATTTCGTAAAACAATCCGTGTAATAAATGCTAATATTTATTTAATTTACTCATGTATAATGCTTTTCAAATTATTATTAGACCGTCATTCTTGATTCGTATTTACTACAGAAGTAAACCATAAAGTTGATAAAACCTATAAAATCGACATAAAAATGGATATCTTAAATTTAACTATCTACATGATCCAACGCTGAAATTATAACTAAAAGTTACTCTTTAAGTTGCCAAATACTTGCTGCGTGACGGCATATGCTGCAGCATGCGTAGTTATAATCCATTACTTACTTGTCAGACAAACATTTCAAGGGTATATAAGTTTGGCATCCACAATCTGTGTTTAATGGATAAAATACCTTCCCTAGATTCATGGTTTGTGTAGACGGAGCGCAAGCACGAAATGTTATTGTAAGGAACGTAAGTCATTTATTCAAACCATTTAACTTTTCCAAAAACAGGCGAAACAAGGCAAAAAAGCCTTGACTATGGAAGGGACCTATTCAAAAAATCTCAAAAGTGATAAGGATAAGCTTGTAAAAGAGATTGAACATTTTAAGTCCTAAAAAAGACGCGACGGAATGAAATAATATGGAATGACATACGCGTCGGATTGTAGATTTCATAAAAAAATCTGGCATCGTAAAAAGTAGCGCCTATCTATCCCCATTCAAAAACAAACAGCTAATCGAGGAGACGCTAGCGATAAAATAAGATATAAATACATTGGACGCAATATGGAAAATGTTATCATTTAATGGAAGATAACGATCGGCTGTTCGGTATTCATGTAATTCCTAATATCTCCGCCGGTCATAAATATTCATCCTCCTATGAGTCTGGGTTCATGTTTTAAAACATTTTCGGATCCTGGATGAAAAATGCATTAAAAGCTGCACGACGAAGATGTAGTGTGTCTACGGCATGATTTCGCTCACGAAATGTCAACAAAATGGCGATGGCCATTCTCGTAACTCCCAATTTATGTGATCGAGAGAGAAAGATGGAGAAAATAATATTTTACTGACCTAACATGGTAATAACCCATAGTTGAACATTTTTATCAATATCCTCCCAGACGATGAATCATTCACATTTTAATCAAGTAATGTACGTATTTTTAAAAACTTCACTGCGTAAGAATATTGTCCATCCTTTGTTAAGTGTTTGTGAAATGTATATCATAGAACAAGGAGGAATAACAAGGTATAAATGGTTGATTCGCGCTATCCCAGTTCTCACGTTGGTGCACTTCAGGCTCATAATATGGACATATTTTCATTCCCGAGGGCAAGTTTTCTTTCTCGATACGCATGAATAATCTTCTCAGCTACGATATCCCGAATATGATAAAAGAATAAATGTACTTCTGGTGCGCTCGAGGTCCCCATTTCCAGCGCATACCGAGGTACGCATTAATAAACTGAATAAAAAACCATGTTCCCTGAGTGCGACTACAGTTATTATCACAAAATACGGTCACAAATAACTGGAATCATTTGGCAGAATAAGGGACATGAAATAAAACGGTCTGTGTTTACCAATTGGCTGGAAGAGAATCCGTAGTTTTAGTGTATCTTCATCTGCACTGTAAAAGATTTCTTCCGCATAATAGTAGACTACTACTGAATCCTGAGCTTATTGAACTTATTCATACAAATAGGGAAATTCTATTTGTTGCAAAACAAGTTGTCTTAACAAGTAATTTTTTCGCGACAGTAAGAATTTGGCAGGCACAATTGCGTTTTTTTGCCCCTCCAAGTCTGCTATGACAAGTAAAGTATTCCAATAGGTTTTTTAAAAAAATAATGAAACGGTAAAAGAAGAATAAAGATCCTCGATATATTTTCTTGTGTAACCTTTTATCGCCGAGTTACACGCAGCGTTTTCCATCGCTGTTCTGCATCAAAGGAAAATTACTTAACACATCGATATTGCACAATCCATCCGACTGACGACGACGATCCATCACAATGCCTCTAGTTTAATCTTTAATTTCCCGTTTCCTCGCCAAGAATGGCGGAAATGGATGTTGGAGGGGGTGAAAGAGAAAGTATCAAAATTTTACATTTGCCTAATAAATTTTGTTCTGAAGGAATGCTTCTATATGAAGATTTACGATTTTCTCGCGAGGGGAGCTTCAGAATCCGACCGAGCACGGAGGAAAGTAAGGGGGATAAAAGAAATTACACGTTCGAAGAAGAGTATTCCCAGAACCTTCCGTATTTTTCCCTCTTCCATCATTTCAACCCAGATCTCCCCCATCCAAGCACACCCCACCCTTCCTCATACAAATCGACCATCAGCGTTTCAAATAGTTCCCATCATCCGTACCTTTTTATAGCTAGCCAGCTATCCCCTCGTTTTAATAATGCCTCCTTCCTGTCCGTCTCTAAACCCTCAATTTCCCGAGAAGTTATTGATTTTCCATTACTCCACCCCTAAAAGAGCCCTATGTACAAGTGCCTAATGACCCGGAATGGAGAAGATATTTCGACAGAATTGGAAAGGGATGAGGCACTGTGTGTTGCAGGCCGAGGTTGACGGGGCGGAGAAGTTGGATTAAATGGGTGGGACTTTGTAAAAGTGGGAGGTCGCGATTGGGAAGGCGGGAAGGGCGAGACCGGATGGGCGTTAAGAGCCAATGGACAAGCAACCGGAAAGAATCTGCCTTTAGGGGAGAAATGGAAGTACGAGCTGGAGGGAGAAGGCAATTGTTACGGCATAGACGCAGTAAGGAAACCGTTAAAGCTTTCGGTATGGGCGGAAAATTATCCCTTTACTAGAATTAAAAGCGTTAAACGAATTTCCATTAGCTTTCGGAGAATTTCTTACCACTAAGAGAAAATAAATAGAAAACTTTGGACTGAAGACTCGATCATAGGTCTCAGGAAGAAAAAAATGGAAATAAACGATCAATTATTTCTGGCATGACTTGGTGTGACGAAATATTTCATGCTGTGGATAAAAGTTTCATCTTTTCATTTTTTACGGTCAAAAAACTTAAATAAATCCCAATGCTCGTTTTATTAAACATGCCACTTTCTAAAGGATAAAATATCAACATCCTATGCAATTCAACTTTAAATGAGTGTCAAGATTCTTATCAGCATTTTAATTATTAAAAATATCCCAAATCTGTTGTTTTCCATAACATTTTTGAAGTTAAAGCCTGAAAATACTGCAAATTTTAAACCTATAATTTTAATTAATTGAAATTTCACGGAAAATACAAGTTTGCTCAAAGTGGCGGTGAAATGTACTGAAATTCGATCAGTCATGTTACAAAGAAAGCGCTCATGACCGTGAGATAGATGATGGAAAACTACCAGAATTTTTGCTTTTCATTCTTAAAAGAATCTCATTTTAAATAATCAACTATAGTGTCTCTTTAATCTTTCTTAAGTCTCTAAAAAGACAATAATTTCCGAAAAGGAAATGCTGCGCATCATTTGGTGTAAATTACTCATCGTTCCGAAATAGAAACCGGTCTCAGAGGTTGGATTAGGGATAATAATCGTAAATCACGGACGTGAATCTTGTCTCCAAAATTTGATCTTTAAAGTTTTAACAAACAACGAATTCATGAAAAAATTACAATTTTGAATAAGCATTAAGTAAACACAAGGACAACTCCGAAACTCCGGAAATCGTGAATCTGCATAAAAAGATAAGAAGACATAGTAAATACCGAAAGCGCAATTCATTCAACAGTAATCGCACAGTCGACGGAAATCTAATTGAATGTTAAATAATTTTCAATTAAATGAAAATTCTCCGATGCGTTGTAGGTACAGAAATACTGGTAATGAAGTATTCCAAAGGAAATTACAGCCGAGAATAAGCAGCAGAAAGAACAAAACAAGTCATTGACACACCTATCAACCTAGATATTCCTCCATTAGTAACTCAAATGCGCTAGTTTTCCATTTACTTCGATTAACACATCCAATTTACAAGGTGTAATTTCTTCGAGAGAAATCTTCAGAATTAATTACAGTTTAATTGGATTTTAGTGTTCAGCATTTATCTTAATTAATTCTAATTTAATTCGTACTCACTTGGTGAGCCCTGTTTCCACTTAGCCTCGGGATCGTTATGAACTTAAACAGCAAACGGAAATGAATACCCCTTACCTGAAAAAGAAAAATAGGATTAAATAACGTTCTATGAAAGGTGTTTTGTGATCAATGAACACATGGGTGAAAATAGCAAATAGCCACATCATTTTAGGGTTTTTTCTAAAAACAAATCCTTTAGAAACAAAATAAAAGATAAACTTTTACACACCACAGAATATTTTAATGGTACTACCAGGTTTCGACTCATGGAGTCATCATCAGGTACTCCATGACTCCATGAGTCGAAACCTGGTAGTACCATTAAAATATTCTGTGGTATGTAAAGGTTTATCTTTTATTTTGTTCCTGATGGAGCTCTACCACGAAGTCACGGCCCAAGCAGTTGATTAAATCCTTTAGAAATAGTGTAACTATTTAATAAAGGTCCAAGGAAGGTTTGTTTTGATAAGGAAAAACGTAAATAGTATTAACTAAACGTAAGAAGAAACATCAATGCAAAAGTTTCAAAAAGTAAAAAGCACAACAAAGTAAATTATTATTATTAAAACACGGTCGAGTTACCTTAGTTTCCAAAATTATACGAAATTCTTTATATAACACACAGTTGTGAAAAATATCACGTCTGATTCTAACAGGTATTCAATGTACACTTTTTAGTAGCTGGGTGTGCTACTGACATACCTCTGCAGTTAACGTTACACCAAAAACTCAATCAAAATGGAACAACCGCGTTCTTTCTGAAATTTTCAAGACTTATGGATACAACGTGCGGTGACATCCCGTGGAATGAAGATGAGGTTTTTCTTTTCCCCACAGCATCGCTATGCCCGTATAAAAGTACAAAATTCAAACTCTGAATAGGAATAACTAAGAAAAGTGAGACCAAAGACTTCACATTTCGTCGGTCATTAATTCGTAATCAAAAGGGAAAATCAACAGAATTAAATAAAAATTCATAAGACAGTTTAAACCGATCGAATTTGTATGTTCCAATAAGGTAAATTATAGTTTGAAAGTATATTTAAAAAATACGGAAATAATAAAACAAAAAAACACCAAAAGCAAATAAGCGCCTAAACAGCCTGAGATGGTTACCACGCACAGATTCAACTAGAATACCACGAAAAGGAAGAAATGTGGAAAGGAGAGAGAAACACGATAAGACGCAGGAAGAGCTGAAGGATCTCGCACGGGACGGGATTCGAGGGTCTGGAGAAACCGGGGCGTAAAGAACAATGAAAGCGTACACGGCGTGTAAGAAGGGCTCTCAGTGAAAGGAGAGAATTGGAAGAGGCAGTTAGATTGCCCTCGAGCTAGGAGAAGGGCAAAGGGCCCTAAGGAGGGGAGGGAGAAAATTGGGGTGCAGACTAAAGGGGTAGGGAATAGTGAGGAGAGGGTCGCCTTGAGGCGATGGGAATGGAGAAGGGAGAGAGAATTGAGGCTAAGGAGTGAAGCTGTCAACATAGAGATGTCATTAGCGCTCTCTACACATGGAGATGAGAAACACTTGTGACCCAGAAGGAGGTGAGCGCCACATTCTTCTAAGCCGAAACATAGTTGCCAAAATTGTGTAGAAAAATTCATCCGAAAAGCAACTAAGATTAGATTTGACGCAAAAAATGGATAGTTAAAGTAGCTGCCAAAAGTGCTCGCACATTTTAAAGCAATGTCAAACTATTAACTCCTTTCCAGAGAATCGTGTGATTACAAATTCCGTTGTAATATTCAACTAATGCATAATTTCGCAAACACAAAATGTTTGTTCAATATCCATTAACTACGAATGGTTTTACAATCTATGGAGAGAAAATACTTGACTATTAATTCCAATTCAAAAAGAAAGTTTAATCAACATGCTATCAACAGCGACATCAAAAGCAAACGATCCAGTTTTATGAACTTTATCTCGTGATATACTTGTTATCACGAGTATTTTAACTTCAACTTTATCTCGTTAAATACACGTTATCACGAGAGTAAGTCCAGCTTCCGGGTAGTCTAACACCTTGGAAATGAACCCATTTCATCAACCATAACAATGTAGTGAGTTAAACACTAAGCAGCACAGTAAAAGAGAATAATTTAAATAGATTACAAGTTGTTTTCGTAAAAAGTCATGCATCAAAAAGTATCGCTTGAAAAAATATTCCCAGAAAACAAATTTTAATTGATTTTATATATATTTCTCGGCGATTAGCAAAGAAAGCCTGTAAGTCAAAGATGAATTCCCGGCAATAACCGCCAAAAATAAATGAAATGGCAGCTATGAACCGAAAATGTAACTAAAGAAATACGGCCTCCACCTTCAACTTCCTTCTCCTAGGAAAAAATCGATTATGAGCAATGAAGCAAGAGAGATAAATGAACATCGCGATTCAATCGAATGCGATTTCGTATGCGGGACGAGATACGGCCTCCTGGTTATTTGCTCTAGCTGCGACCAGGACGCAATTAAATCCAGGAAGTATCCGCGAAATAACTCTCTGGGATTATTACTTTAAGGCCTCATTTCCAGATAGTCATCATGAGGTTCGAATAGAGGTGGAATCATTTCGTCGCTGAGATGGATCTCTCATCAAATGAGTTGTGGAGCAGTAAAATTCTGGCACATCGGTGAAGGAAAGATAAGTCAATTGCTAAAATTTTCTTTGATATCGCAGATATCGCTCCAATTGTTGGAGTTGCAATTACTCTCACAAATTAATTCATACTGCGTTTCTTTTTCATTTTCTTTCCCTTCCAAAGAAGCGTCACAATGTCATGAAGACTCAAAAAACTGAAATGAAATTGCTAAAGATCCACACTTTGAATTCTCTGGACAAATATAAAGAAGAAAACCTCACACAAAACACTATTTCGGACGACAGACTTCATGCTGAGGTAGAAAGAATACCGGCAATTGGAATCTGATAACTGTTTATAGACAGTGATTGGAATAATTAAGTTTGTCAACATTATCGCATGGGAATATTTTGGCGGTTAAAATTTTTAAAACATTGATGTAATAATTATTGTAAATTTGATTCAAATTTACTTTTTATGCTAACGTGTCGCTGTTGTCCTACAGCATAAAAACGAATAATCATCAAATACGATAAAAAAGTAAATAATAATTAAATTGTGTAGGGCAATCGCCAAATCTTTCTGCTCTCCATCAATATTATTCAAAATTATATAAGGTCAAGGGCCAAAATCCGTACATACCTACCATCTTTTCTACTCCAACTCTATCTTTTAGTTATTGCTCTCAGTAGGTTTGTAAAGGTTTTTCACACCCCTTTCTTTATGGGTATTTTCCCATTTATTGTGGATACTTATTCCTAATTTTCACTAAGGTTTTTTAATCCACAAATAAATATCTTGGCTTCCTCTTAATTTAAATTACCTATTAGCATTATTTAAAACTTAGATCTAATTTAGATTGAAGATGGGTTAAATGGAAGAGAAGACTTTAAAAGTATCACTTTCGTCCAAAATAAAGACGACATTTATTTATAAGACCTCACGCCATAAAATGGTATTATATCTCTTGGATTCATATTATTTTGAACTATGCTTAGAAGATATTCAATGACAAATTTAGATCCAAAGTTATTGAGATTTAAAATACCCACAAATAGAAAGGCTAGCAAAATTATCCGTACTGAAATCAAGGATAGTTTCCAATATAGGGCTAAATTCCTCACTGTGATTGCAATTTAATTTTCAAGAATAGAAGATGATTTTAAACATTTTCTCAAAGTGAAAACTAATTAACACTGCCATAAATCAAGCAAATAATAGATGCTTGGGCAAATTTCTCCATATTTCAACATTCCGTACAAGACGCATGGCCATTGTAAGCTACCTTACTCTCGACAACCAAGAACACGAGAGGTTTCACCAAAGAACGAACAAAAGGGTAAAAGAATGGGTATTGATGAAACCAGCAAAGCATCCATGATGGAAACGAAGCACGAAGAGCCACAAAAGAAAATGAGAAGGTTGGAAATGTTAGCAGAAGAAAACATAGGAAGCGAAGAAAAGGAGGGTAAGAAAATGAAGGAACGTAAAAAGATGGGAGAGGCGGGGCGCGGAGATGAGAGAGAATTAGGGCGAGCTGATGGAAAGGAAGGGATACAGAGAGGTTTATTGGGAGTAAAGGATAACAAGGCAGGGTGTTTGGAGTCTTCATTGAGAGACAAGGGAAATATAAACTCGGAGAGGAAAGAAAGGGGTGGCAAGAGAAGGAAATGAAGAGGAGATTAATCAGCGATGAATGGAGAGCAAGTAGAATGAAGACTTAAAGAGAAATGAGATCGAAACTGGAAGGAGACACAAAGATACGGGACCCCCTAAGAAACTAATCTTGGGATTAATTTACTTACTTCCAATAAGCCTCCCATTGTAGCAGATGAAGTCATATCAGTTCAAATCATTAGAAGAACTTTCGGGAAAGTGTGCTCTAAAAACGTTGAAAGCTACAATATTCCAATAAATGCGGATTTATGCTGGATAAGCCATCTTCTAACTTGATGACCTTAAAAACTTTTATGATTCGTCCCCGAACACAGAATTACTGTTGCTGACCTCGCTGGAGAAGGAGTTATGTTACAAACCCAACACCGCGAGAAGAAAATTGTCCTCATCACCAATCGTAAGGGACTGCCTATGATGAGAATAATTCACTAACGTAATCAATGTGAGATGACCGGATTTTATGGAACGTCATTTTAATAAATGAGAAAACCGAACCGAATTTTTCACAAAATGTTACATAATCGACCGGTTTCAACTCTGCAGCTATTATCGGGTACACTAAGAGAAATGCAGAGGGAATTTTCAATTCAATGGCACTAAGTTTCGAGGGTAAAGAAGGGAGAGGGAGTGCTTGGTAAAAATTATGTTATAAGTTACAAGGTCTAAACTGGTGGATTATTAAAAATCTTGTAGAAAATACGAATTTGGGTTTTTTCATTCATTACACTAACGTATTATTAAGGCAATTACATCAACTCATAATTGGGTTTTTTCATTCATTACACTAACGTATTATTAAGGCAATTACATAAACTCATAATTTATTCTTAATAAACTTGTGTGCAAATGCATGTGTTATGAAATCCGAATCCCTTTTTTGAAACTGAATAATACATGATTTTGATCGAACGTAAGGCTTTGTGTAATGGTTTTCTTGAATTAAAAATCAAGATATATATGAATGGCAGTCATTGGATCGATAACAGAGAACAACTCACAAAACTGGGGCTCGAAGTTGCTAAGATCTTGATAATGTTGACGGCGCAAGAAGAAAGCGAAAAGAATAGTCCGGGTTTTGGCTATTAGAAATATAAAAAAGGACTTTAAAACTTATAAATAATCAGAAACATCTGATCAGCGTCATTTACGCCTGAAAAAAATTACTAGTTTAACTGAATTTCCTCTCAGTTTGGAACTGCTTATATTAAACCATATTGTATTAGCTGTAGAATTGAAAGTCGTACATTTTTCGCATACCGGCTTTTCTTACCCACAGACAATGTCAAACTTTCTCGCCCGGCAACTAGTGGCAGCTCGCGCTAGTATCTTCTTCTTCAGTATCTTCGAGGAGTGCCTTCGAGCAATTCGAGATCTACTTAAACACTTGATGGTTTCGACTGAAGCTATAGGGCCACTTCCACTCATGATCCTCCTGCAAAATGTTTACTCCTGAGTCCTACGCATAACTCCAATGCGCTAACCTACATATTAATTCGAGATAATAAATAATAATACTCGCATTTCCTCTTATTCTTCGACTATATTCATACAATTTATTTCGCGCTTACTTTTATTATGTACAACTTCATAATTTTTGTTAATTCTTTGTCGACTAGTTTCATCGAGACGTAAACAAGCCTTAAAAACTTCTGCGTGACTATTTTATTCAGGACCAGTGAACTTCGTAAACTCATCTATCTTTATAAAACCTGAATTACGTATTCTGGGAAACTCAAAATCCCAAGAAATTACGTGATATAAACAGAAAAAGCATTTTGGTCAAGGAAAGAACTTGTATTCCTCTCGACTCGGACATAAAGCAATATCGCCAATCGAAAACCTTCTCGTCGCAGACTTGAATAAATCTAGTAAATATTTCTGAAATGATAAATCAAGGCATCAATCGAGGCAGTAAAATGTATTCCGAGGCAGAAAAAGTTTCCAAAATAACCGAATGCCAAGTCGACGAAACCCATGTATCTATAGGATGGATGTTCGGTGATCCACTCCTTGAAATTGAAATTGATACGAAAGCATTGGGTGGAACCGAAGAAATGGAAAAACGCGCACGAGGAGACCTCCTGAGCTTGTCGGTGGGTATATGTGTACAGAACACATCCACGAAATGTTATTCCGTTTTTTCGAGTGTTGCGAAATCGGGAAATAGTAAGTCATATGATTGAATTTTCTTAACAAGCACTCAAAGAAAATCATGCATCCATTTCAGTGATAGCAATTACATCCACTCCTTTGCAATTGTATTATTATATACACACATTAATTATAATTAATAAATTTAAAACTTTGCTGAAAATAAAAAGGGATTTCAAATTATAATTACTGGCAAATTAACCTATCGTAATTACCGTCATAATTTGCTGAACGCTTCGCTATTTTATTGAAAAGGATGTTTGTTACATTTTGATGAAGTACCCGGGAAAGATAAGATGTGTTGTTTTCAGTAATATTCTGGAAGCGATTATAAAATCAAAGGTATTACCTTGAAATCCCTAAAATGCAATTTAACGAAATTCCACGGAAACGTCAGCTTTGAATAGAATAGAGTGAAAACGTTTTTACTGCGAGCGAGATTGGGACTATGAAGTCCTCTCTTCTATCTAACCCACTTAGCTTTAAGGTATCCCTTATCGACAGAAACATTTAGCTATCGTATCTTTCATAATCAGTGACAGAGCGAAGAAAAGTTTTAAAATTCTAGCTGTTTTTCCATTGAAGTTTTCTCAAATATTCCATGCAAATCATTCATTTTCAAAGCTGATTGTTATTTTTATGAAATACTCACACATATAAAAATAAAAAGCGTATATGTGTGTGCATACATTTTCTTGCGTGTTAAGGTACCACTTCGTGCATGAATAAATGCATTGAAAGGCACCAGACGTATACATTTCTGAGCATCGTACATAAAATATACTAATCGCGTAGGAAAGATAGAGAAAGGGCAGACAGGCCAATCCGTGGATAAGATGGCAGATGAGAAAGAGAGAAAAATGGAGAGGATATCCCTTCTGAATGGAAAAAGTAGAGAGTGGGTTGTCGGGCTGTGAAGAGATTGGCAAGGATCTTGAATGGGAGGAGCAGTCGGAGGGACGGAAGGAGGGCTTTAGGAAAGAGCAAAAAAGTCGCGTGTTTGGCGGATGAAGGCGAACGGGAGAAGGAAAAGAAAGACGACTGGAGAACTCTGATATACGGAAAAGACGAAAAGAGAGGAAATGGAGAAGGAAGTTTTCACCCGATCGTGGAGAATTTTCCAGAGCGATTGAAGCGGAATAAGGAAGTAAGTTTCGAGAGAGGAATTCTTGCAATAAGGAAAGCGGAGGTAGATCATGTGATTCTTTCCTTTCTTTATACGCCATCCTCTATCACGAGTGTGTTTCTTATGGCCGACGTTGCGGACAAATAGCCTTCAGCCGAGCCGTCCAAAAGAACCGTCGAGATTTATCCTCGAAATATTTGGTTTTCGTAAATACCTGAAGCGAGGGATGAAAATCAAAACATAATTTTCATGTGAATTAAGAAAGGTTAATTCTATACATTCGGAAACACTAATATTTTACTGGAAAACAGGACGATTTTCGTTTCCGAAGTAACTTTTCTCCATAAATGTAAAACTGTCTCCGCAGCAGTGAACGTAGAGTACATAGGGTAAGAGGAACAGGAAGAGAAATGGGTGTTCGAAAGAGGGATATAAATCTGATTCGGAAGTTCGCAAGAGCGTTGATGCATGGACTACGTAGATGGAAGCTTCTCAATGCGGATTTTTCCTGCGGTCCTCATTCATTCAAAGTAGTGGTGAACCAAGTCGAAGCGTAGCATTGCTTCAATGCAGTCCTGCTTCCGTTCAATTGATATATTTCCGTCCGTGCAAATCTGAGATACTGTAAGAATCTTGTTGATTTGAGTTGGGGGACCTTTATTCATTGGAATCCAGCAAGTTTACCAAGCGCTGAGAGGGGGATGAATTCAAAAAACGAATTACCACTTGGAAAAATTAATAGGAAAAACTTGATGAAAATGATTAATAAGAGCATTTGCTACTTCAGTTTTTACTTGAAACTATGAATGATATACAGAGCATGAAAATTAGAATATGCTTCAACTTACAGATTGTCTCATTATAGCGAAAAAGACTGAAAGATAAATAAAGGGATTAACGGAGGCTGAATGCTCTCCGAGTCGAGAAAAATGTGTTGTGCTTAAAGGTACAAGTTAAACATTTGTAAAAGTTCAGTTTAATCTCAAAATATAATAATTTTTTAAGAAGACATTAGATTTTTTAGGCTCCCTAATTGTCAACTGAGCAGCTCATTTGTCTTTAGTAAAAACAGATTCAAATTCGAATCCCCGTGGAGACGCATTCGTGCGAAATGACCTCAGCTATCGAAGCACTTTTAAATATACCACTTTTATGTTAGATTAGATTTTAGAAATAATGTTTGCTGGTATTTCCATTTATGATTTTAACTCCAAAATTAACTAGGTGTCTTTTTTTTTAATCTTCTTTTGAAACTTTCTTTTGAATGATTAAGATAGCAAAATTCTGCGAAATATGTAAACACAGAATTTAGATTTTAAGAAGATAATTCGATAGAACTCATTAATTTCTGACTTTTAAAGTTACGGAAGCTATGGAAGATTTGAGCTGACAATGAAGTACTCGTAAAAGTAACATTCCACGTCGAAAGATAGGCAATACATTTAATTCTAGACAAGTAAAATTGTATCTTCATGGCAGAATACTCAAAATAACGCCATTAAAAATCATGAAAAATCTCCAAAAAGTAATGGCTGTAGTAAATTGCGCACTAAATGGCTAAATAATTCTAAATATCTAGATTTTATGATTATGTATCCCATGTAGGTGAGGTAAAGCGAATAGGATGCAAAGTTTAGCCAGCAGAATTTTAAGGGGATGCTCATGGAGGGTAAAAGAAACAGCGTACTTTTCCCTGATTCGACCTCTCCTTGAGTACTGCTGCGCGATTTGGGATCCCCACGAAGTAGGATTAACTTCCAGCCTCGAGATGGTTCAACGTAGGGCAGCTAGGTTTGTTAAGGGTGACTTCAGATTTGACAGCAGTGTTTCAGCTATGATAGAATCTCTCGGATGGAATTCGCTTAGTGATAGAAGACTAGATTACCGTAGGAAGCTTTTTAATAAATTTCTCACTACGGATCTCAGGGAGGAGGTTGTTGATATTGCCATCCCAGTTAGTACCGAACGTGATCTTCGGGACAAAACGAAGAAGCGTTACAGGGAAATAGTTGCCAGGACGGTTAGTTATTTTTGGTCATTCTTTCCGCGATGTATTATAGAAGCGAACAGCAGTGCAGGTTAGATAGGTATATTGGTGTTCTACACCCCCTGCCATGCTCTCTAGCGGTTTGCAGGGTTCAAATGTAAATGTAAATGTAAAATGTAAATAATGCCAAATAATATTAATAGGTAAAACATCGGTTCATTGAACGGACAGAATGTACATTAATACACAAATGTATCCCTAAATTAAAAGTAACTGCATGAAATTGCAATTCTTAATTTAAAGGCATAAATTTCTATGAATACTTAAGAAATATGCTTACAGAAAATATCAAAATTATAACGAAAACGTCTAAAGCACTTGTTTAAGAAAAGATGTCGAAATCGTGATGAAGACGTTCACAAACGCAAGGTCTATTTTCAAAATAGAACTTCCTAAATAAGAGCTACGTGATACTAATTACTTGAATGCATGGATAATTGAATTTGATGCTCACTTGATAAGATTTCCTGTTTATGAAGTTTCGAACATGTGCCACATTAATGTAGCCGTTCCCTAATGCTAGACAACGTAGGAAAAGGGATTCGATAAACTTTGAATAGGAGACACTCGCCGAATAGCGGAAAGCATGAAAACGGAGACAGGCTTCCCACTTGTATCAATTTCCCGCAAACTTCTCGACGCGAGCAGCTGAACGCAATAACTCGATTAAAATCGCACAAGGAGTTCAAAGTAATGCAATTTCCATCTAAAATTGCTAGCGGGAAGGCAATGCAGATAGGGCTGAATAATTGGAAGGGGATATATGAACACACATATCGGTTTCTGATAGGATGATTATTCACAGACTAAGGAAAACAGGAATCGTCAACTATATGAACTAAGAGGATACACAAAGTTCTACGGAAGGAGATTTGAGTACACAGAACCCTCTATACCTCTTTTTCAGACTCATTCGAACCTAATGTGAATAGAAATGCTTTCTCTAATGCAAATAAAACCTTAAAGGAAACAATCAAGTCACAATCCATCAAAAAATCTCTAGACTCACTAAATGACTAACAAAGTAAATAGCAAATCAGAAAAAAATTGCCATCGATAATATAATAATTTCTATGTATGACATCTTAACCACTGATTCAAATAGCACGGAAGCAGAAGGATTCAATGAAACCAACAGCTCCGTAATGACAAATATCGCGTACCTAGCTACATGTATCACCAGCGAAATTAATTTAACTGTAATGTTCTTAGATGCTGATACTGTAACAAGGTTGGTAAAAGGATATTTGCAGCTCCGCACTTTACGACAGTTGTCTTGGATGCCAGCAACATTTATTTCGTTAATCCGAAAATTAAAATAGAGGCAAAAATACTTAAGGAATAACAAGTGTGAAAAATAGCGACATGACAGGGACTCGAACACGGTTTTCCCACTTTCCGGGCAAGTATTCTAACCGCTGAACTACCATGCCGTGGGATTTATCCGCACAACTTCATTGTGCAAAATTGAACACCTTTACCTCAATCCTTGCAAACATACTTAAAAAATACACAAGACTAAACATTTTCTAATTGGAAACGCACTAATAACTCTTTCATATAATTACTTTCATTCGTAATATTAAAGGTATAGCTGAAATCGAATGTACTGAAGTATTGCACTAATGCATTAATTTTTTAGGCAGGCAGCTGAAAATCGGGCATCCTATGCTTAAGGCAGAGCCTGAAGTCAATTTTTCCAATAGCAGTACTGGCTGCTTTGAACTAAATTAGTCTAAAAGTTTCTTGCAATTATCAACCTTAATAAATATTAATACAAGTTTTCCTTTTCTTTATTCCCTCGCTTTTCCAGCCATTCCGCTTAAACCTGAATGCTCCTTAATCCCCAAATATTATATTTTTTTTCTCTGACTGTTCAGTCTTATATCTTCCTTTTCTACTCCTATCAGAGGATTCAAGATTTGCCACCTCATCCTTTCCCTTTTACCGCATACTTAAACAACCCCAAAGCTCCTTTTTCTCATCATCTTCCACCATTTTTCCTGCTTAACATCTCTTCTGCCCCAAATGTTACCCTAATTCCTTGCCTAAATATTTAGCACTTTCGCATCCAATGGTTGCTCTTCCTTCGTTTCCTTCTTCTCTGTCTCATCGAGTTAGTTTTCCCCTCGTCCTTCGGATTCCTGTCTTCTCCACAACAATTCCTCTTTTTCTTTTCCACTAATTTAATCACGTTTCCTAAAGATATGATTTTCTTTCTTCAGATAAAAAAATGCAGGCAACATGAGGATAAAAATTCGTAGCCTTCAAAGATGTGATAGAATCGAGAGTTGAAATAGCTATCTAAAACACAAGTAAATGTTAAAGAATGTAGGTTTGCTATCATCTTTCGTAATGAATGCCAATGCTTTGATTTCTACTCACTATACTCTTTCGAATGAACTTATTTTGCGGAAGAGATCCGGAACTAAATAATCTTTCTTTTTGAAGTAATTGGTGGAGCGCAATAACTTAACACTATTTCATCTGTTTCGAAATGTCTTCATAAGGAATACAAGCGAAATCTCATTACGTCAATGATAGTCAGTTTATAAAGGATAGCTGAGAGAACTTAAAATAACCTAGGTTAAATAATTTCACGGGAACTAAATATTTAATTTCTCCTTGCATTTTTCAAGAAGTAATAAAGAAATCATCCTGCTATCATGTCCTGATGAATGGAATACTTTTCATTTGCCTTTTGATACAGGATAGAGAGAAATGTTGCTTTCATTTAATTTTTTCTCAGTTTTTTCATGGCTGTGATAATATGATGACTACTAAGGTATGCGTAATGCTGAATAATGGCATTGATTAACCTCACTCCTTTATGAATGTTATGAAAAGTGTTACTAGTAGAGTCATTGTGCTTCACTTACGAGGACTTGTTACAGCATTCTGTCTCAGTGAGAAAGACAATGGCAAATTACCTCACTCCTCATTTTGCCTAGTTGCCTCAACTCTCTCTCCAAAGCTTTTCGTTGCTTATGGTGGAGGGATGAGGTTCAAGCCAGCCTTCGGGCTGAAGACTTTACAGACAATAAAGAAAATAAATTACATATAAATTAAAGAGAAAACCAAACGGTACTTAATGTATGTTGTTTTACATGTATATTTAACCAGAATATATACTTAAGTATAAACAACTTTACACACGGGAAATTTGAATCATGCGCACAAAATATCCGCGGCGTAAGAATATTCTTCTAGTGAATTCTAAAGAAAATCGACAATTATTGTGTACCGAAGGAAAGCGGGGGGGAGATTATTTTACATAAGCGAAGAAAATCGTCAAAAGAAAGAAAATGGAGGTGACAACACGTCAGCGACACGGAAAGAGCAGATGTCAAGGAAAAGATGTTGGAGTGAAAGAAGACGGACGGAAGGAGTGGCGAATCACGCTGGTGACAGTCCCAAAGGAAGAAACGGACGCCGAGAGGAATTTCGAGAACCTGAAAAATTAAACTGCTCTGTCAGTCATGGAGGTAAAACGAATGTGAATTATGTAAAACACTGCAAGAGGAAAAGGGGAAGGCCCTAAAAATAGGAAAAGGGAGATAACTAAAAGAGAGGAGGAGAGATGACTAAAAAGTACGACGAAATTTTGAGCCAACTCTGAATTGTTAACCAATTCTAATTCCATCACTCTATTTTAAAAGCATCCTTCTAGCCTTTAAAAAGGCATATTATACCGAATACTACGAATTATTAAACCCCAGTTTTCGTTTCTATAATTACTCCATTATCATTCGAGAAGCATCGTCAAAGTACAGAAGTAAATAAGAATGCATTTTGCAATACAGAGTGGTTTTTGACAAACGATAGTCATCAAAAAGTAAATAAAATAGCAGCGCACGATTGACAATATTATATTCTAAAATCCAAATGTTCGATATAAAGAATATAAATAGGAAAATACATGAAAACATCATTACCGTATAAACGAAATTTTATACAGTTAATAAAATTTATAAAAGGTTCTAGCTTGTAAACCTCTTGAATGGTAACACTTTCATATTTTTATCGGGTGAAACATGTATGTACATGTATGTTTTCCGTAAATTAAATTAAATGCAGCCTTCAAAGATGTGATAGAATCGAGAGTTCCAGTAGCTATCTAAAATACAAGTAAATGCTATTAAGTCTGCTATCTTCTTTCGTAATGCATGTCAATAATCAACAATCTTTAATCATTATACTCTTCGAAAGGAAAGCTTTCTTAGTAGTGGACTCCTTTCATCAAGTTCCAATTTTAAAGAAATATTTTTCGCGAAATATGTATTTAAGCTACGCTCAACAATGTAATTAGAAATATGATAATACATGTTAAGGTGGTCATATAGATAATATGATCACATCAATTAAGTAGGTAGTTTGTCATTCATAGCCAATTTCTCTAGCTACAGAAATCCGTTATACGATACAGTCTGTATTATTTACACGGGAAGATTTTAGGAACAGGAAATTTGAAAGATTTTCACATTAAAAATACCGGTGAAATACTCTTTGACTCCGAGAGTGAAAATTTTTAATTTTCAGTTACTTCGTTTTTATTGTAAAGAAATAATATAGTGTTGTTATTCATCATACAATGCCTAGAAGTAAATGCAGTGAAGTTTCACTGAGATAAGTGATGAAGAAACATATTTACACCGCTTCAACAGGCTGATAAAACCTCCAATGTGAGAAAGAAAGATGTCGTATCTTTCACGTGAGGAAAAGAAATTTAAGAGAAAAATGGCCAAACATCAGTACTATGGCAAACAAATAAAAAACATAAGCCTAGCGTATATGGCGTGGGCTTATTTGAATTTGCCTTCGCTCCGACGCTTTCCGCGCAGCGAGGCCTAATCCATCAATCAGCTCATCTCCGTTAACCTTAGCTTCACATCGAAACCCCTTCTTCTGCGATGCGTAATTCATGAGAGGAAGGGACCAAATGCAGGAAGGAGAGACACGCACTCGCACTCAGGTGAGGGGAAGTGACTCTGCACCAATCGAATTTCAGTTGAAAAGACCTGCTGCCTTGTAAAAGCGCACTATCTACCAAAATAAAGATCCAATTTTAGTACATATATGCTAAAGAGCTACACTTTGGTAAGTGGGAAGTCCATAATACTATTTAAATGTCTATGTAACGCGAGCATTATGTTCGTTATGTTTATGCAAGACAAACGACGTTTCCGCTGCTTACCTGGGTTTTTTTTTTTGCTATGTGAGCTTTTTACGCTTATCCTTAGTTGCCTAGTTTTCTTCTAGCGAAATCAATTTTTGATTACGTTGACAAACCATCTGTGCAAACGGAATCAAAAGTTACCTAACTTCAGCAGAGGCACCACTATATCGACCAAGGCTTATTACAAGATTCTTTTAACTGGGACTAGCGTGAATGCATGTACAAAGTTTCTACGAGGGTTGATTCAAAATTTCATGGAAATTTAAGAGGAGAAATGCATATTGAACGACGCAGAATAAGGTCTACCTTTAGGTTAAAAACTGACACTAAAAAGCTAACCTAAAAGAAACATTTACAAAACCAAAAGAGAGACTTCTTTTCATTTCTCTTGTTTGGAAAACGCGTCATTCGTGGAACGGTAAATAATTCATGTTTTTTGACCTTTGTAGTGAGTCAAAGAAGGTTAACAATTCGCGGTATAGCATATTAGGTACTCATATAGCACATATGAGTACCTAATACGACGAAATATGGTGTTAGGTTGAACATTGGCTCCTTCAGGTTTTACCTTACCATTATTACTAAAAACAACTCATCAGTAATCTAAATTTTACCAAATAATAAAATATTCGAAATTTTAATATGCATTTCCTCAAACAGTAATTTGTGCACTTTTATCCGAATCCATCAGCTAGCTTTATTTTTCTAGAAAGCATATCCGCAAGAGATCTTCAACTGTCAATATCTAGTGTCGCTTTTCACAGACTTTCTAATAAGGGGACCAGTTTATCCACAATGTGAAACCCTGAAGCTCATGGCGGTCTTTCATTTGCTTGGTGAAAGTTCATAAGTTTACTCTTTAAATAACGCTACAAGGTGATTTAAATTGATAGGGAATAGAAAATAATTATTTGTAGATTATCACTTACATCTAATTAACATTGACGATGGGTTTAATGTAAAAGGAGAATCACAAGTCTCAATTTCGCCAAAAATAAAGAAATAATTTACCTATTTACTTATTTAAGTTAGCAGGACGCAAACAAAACAGTAACCGAATAGTGTTGCATACGTTCTCATATTGAAGACAGCTACAAGATCGACTTCTTTAAACGATACTGGGAACATCAGATTCCAATTCATAATAGTGTTAATCGTTGCGTAGGCAATAAAATTAATCCCGGAGTCGTGTAATCTGAAGTATGAATTCGAAAAGAGAATCTCGCCTAAATCGTGCAGCCAATCCAAGCAGTCTATCTGATAATGCATGTGTCACGCACGACGAGATTCGAGGGTAGTCGGAGCCATCCCATCCAACGGTCGAAGGAAGATTCCAGCGGCCATACAAGAACCAATGGATAGCGACCGAAATCGGTTCCAAATTAATTGGGAAAAGCTTGTTCCGATTCCATTTCTGCCCATCGTTTTCATCTTTATCTTCGGCGGAAACGAGGCAATAATAACAAAGGCCTCCGTTCGATGGGAGGACTAATTCCTGCATCGAGAAACCCGTTGAACTATAGTATCTGCCGATTAATTCGATTGAGACAGTCAATTAAACTGAAACGATGACCACGCGCACCGCCGAGTGATGCTGCGCAAGCAGAATATTCGTTGTTATGATGGGATTTCCGAAACGGGGAAAGGAATTTATATACAGAGGTTCGAAATGTTAGGGGGGTGACATTCAGGGAAGGCGATGCGATTCCCATAAATTTATTACAATTTCCGAGACAACTAAAATTGTTTATCGTTTTTAATGAGCGTTTAACTTGATTCCGTAAAAACAAGCAGGAAATTGTCGACTTTGAAGGGAAAACTGACATTTTGTAACGATGCTACAATTTTAAAATGTTATGATATTTTTCTCCTTTCACGAATGCACGAAAATCAATTAATTTAATTACGCCGTTCGCAAACGCTACCAATGCAGCTAGACTACATACTNCTTCATTCTTCCGTTTGGAAGAGAAGGCGTGATTGGGTGCGACAGAAGAGGGCAGCCGGATGGAAGCAGTGGTGCCAACGTCTACGTTGCTATGGCTCGCAGAGAGGCCTTGGTGTTACTGCAGACCGTACAGACCCTGATGCGAATACAGAGGGCAGCGGGGCTATCCCATCCCCTTAATAACTCTTCAGGGATTTCCCCGAGTTTTAAGCTTATTAATATCTTAATTAAAAATTGATGGTGAAGTTTCTCAATAATTACTATACATATACTGCATTCGTTACGACAGATTGGCATTGCTAACCCTTTGTGCGTGGAACTAAGACACCGATTTCTGTTACTTTAAGATAAATGTTCCCATTGGAAAGGGGAGTATTTAAGACAATCAAAATCTCAGATACCATCACTCCCTCTGATTACGTCATTCTGATGTTTCGAGCTGTTAGCAAAAAATAGTCAAATTCCCGATCGCTCGGTCAGGTTAGGAAACGAAGTTTCCAGATAAACCTGTAAAATGTATGAACTTTTTAAAAATATGCCTAAGTTGGAAAATATCGTATACCTGAGTATGGCGATTATTCATTGAAACCGGTCGTGTCCAAATAAACCTGTGGAAAAAGTACACTCCTGTCTTCCTTTTATTTTAATATGATGGAGTTCCACAAAACTACGCCTTCCTACGTAGAGTTTATCTGAAGAGCTTTTTATTACAGTAGCAAGAAAACCAAATGTAAATGGATATATCCGACGGCAAGCTCAAAGAGGAGGAATTATTTAAGCAGTATTATACTGTATTTATCTTACAAAAACATCGATTGAAAATCGAAAAAAATAGATCGAATAAAGAGTTTAAGCTGATGTAAAATACATATCTGAACATGTAAAGTGATTTAAAATTATCTTATTTATTTCTACAGAGCGAAGTTATGTGCTACCATTCAGATGACAATATTCCCCATCGCTGAATAATTTCTACACCAAAAGCATCATTACCTCTCTAATAAATGTCCTAAATATATAAATAAATGTATAAATGTCCTAAAGCTGCCGATGTCATGCCTTTCCCTTCTAATAACTAGCCACTCCTTTTTAATCTTCAAATAAATTTAGCTTCCGTTAAACAACTTGAATTATCTTGGTTCGACGACTCCTGGCAGACCACACATCAGGGTTTCAGCAAAATAGGTCGCAATGGTGAAAAGGAAATTTTCAGAGCTTGACATTTAGATTGGTCTAAAGATTCATCAGAGACACCGCAGTGTGTCCTCTACGTCGAAGGAGCTGGAATTGAAATTGCTGCGGAATAATGGAAACGTAGTATGGTCTCATCCTCCATAATTTCTTTATAAAGTATTGGGTATGAGAACAAACGATAGAATTCAGTTGTTCCATTATACGAGTCAGCAGTTTCGTGGGGAAATTTTTGACATATTGATTATTGAAATAGTTTATTTACTCATGCCCTTTGGAAAGACAAGGGAATACAAAAAGCACATTTTTTACACCGAAATAAAGACAAAACAGCATGAGAAGAAAACGTTGTTAACATGCAAAAATGTACGATCAAAACATCCGACAAATTTGAGCGAAATGTTGTATTAGAAATACGGATCGAAACGATTTTTTTTCTTCAACGTCCCGTTACCATGGAAAACGATTTTTTTTTGTTTGCAATACGAGGGAAGAATTAATCGAACGGATCTATTTGACAAAGGAAAACGATGCGTGAACTGAGGGGCATGCGCTGGTGGAGATGGAATCCATTAATAGAGCAAACACGTCCGGTACTAGAAACTTAGTTTCTTAAACCAAGTTAATTATTAATTAATTTATTTATTTATTGATTAATGTCTCTGGATACAGTGTATTTCCCAGCAACGTTGTACCAATCCAAAAACACCAAAGGAACCACAACAAAGAAAGTACCCATTTTTTAACTCAACAAATTTCGGCTTTGGAGTTCTATTTTTATTTACTAACTTTACCATTGACAATTAACACACCTGATTCACGTCTAATCCAACAAATATTTTGGAAGTATAGAAGATTCCGAGCATAATAAATACTATTTTACCACAGCGTTTGATTTAACCACAACAAAGAAAGTACCCATTTTTTAACTCAACAAATTTCGGCTTTGGAGTTCTATTTTTATATACTAACTTTACCATTAACAATTAACACACATGATTCACGTCTAATCCAACAAGTATTTTGGAAGTATAGAAGATTACGAGCATAATAAACAGCATTTTGCCACAGCGTTTCATTTAAGCTAATTTAAAAGCAACCAAAATAATCCACAAATAAAAACGATAGAAAAGTCAACTAAAGCGAATAAAAAATAAGGTTAAAAATCATGAAACTCTCACACATTCTCACACAGGGGTTTTCAAAGAATCCGCTCGATAAAAATGGTAGGGATAACTCAATTCAAACATCGAAAAATGGCACAAATTCCAGAGCACACGCACCCTAATAAAAATACGAACAATCCCATTTCGTTCCCATCCGAATGGCCGCGTGTGTCTTTTTCCGGCTGCGAAATGGATTTGGTCAACAGATAATTCTCGCAAAATCCTCTTTTCCTGCGTTCAGAGTGAATGTGATTTTCCCGCCGAGGAAACGGGACGAAATGGTCCACTCAAAGCACCCGATTGCGGACGACGAATATAGGAAAATACCAAATCCGCGGAAGTGCGAAAATCACTTCGAAAAAAAAATATTGAGTCGCCTCGACATCATTTGCAATTTTCACTTCAAGAAATAAAAGAACGGTTTTAAATATACACGCATGACTGTCATTCCCTACGAACGAACACTTCGAACAATTTCTAAAGTAAAAATCCCGAATCGATTCGTATTATTATTATAAAAGAGGCGTAAGTTTTTCAGCGCACTGAAATTCATTGGAAGGAGAAACCCGATCTTCTGTCAGAAATAACTGAATACGAAGCAGTCATTTGAATATCAAGAATTTCTGGTATGAGAGTTCAAAAGGGTGTTTTTGTAATTCATAAAATACTTCGTAATCAATTTCGAAATATTTTCATTCCTTAACATATTTACGAGGGCCTGTAATCGTTTCGCTAACCAAGTATAGGCTAAAGAATTCATTGACTTGTAATTGGTTAGCAAAATTTTGATTTGATTCAAAGATTCCTTTTATCCTCAATCATAAGAGCACCAAGAAAGTCTCAAAACAAGGATAATAAAGCTCTAGATCAGAAATGCTCCTAGGCTTATTATCAGTTTGGTCTTTTTACAGTATCTGTACTACCTTCCTGTTTACCTCATTTACATTTAAGGCGCAAAATAAAAAGAAAACACGGATTAACTCGATAATACTATTAGATGAATTTGCTATTTCACGAGAATTTAGAAAATAGAAGATCTTAGAGCAGAAAATAAAAAACATGACGTAGCAAGGTGGTCTCTGGCACGTTATTACGCAATAGAATTACATCGCGACAAAGCATTTTGAAGAAAAATTTGCTTCCAAATCACCTCAATACGAACTTCCACCGGGATGTTTCAATAAATAGGTAAAAAATACAAAAATGTTACCATTTATAATTATCAAAAATGATTTGATCAGATAATCTGTCAAATCGAATATTCATCATACAATGCTGGAATGGCAGCAAGAAAGGAGAAGCGTCAATATCCCGACAACGCAACCAAGCGCACTAATGGGCAGTGGGAAAATAGTCGAGGGGGAAATTGGTGCCAAAGGCAATCGTTTTGGCCCCGGATTTCACACCTTCCGCTCATCACGGACTCGCCTCCATCTGGTTGATCCCCGCCGGATTCGAAGAGAGAATGATCAGCCCGTTGTCGCTTGCAGAGCGCTAATGAAATCAACATCGGATGGCGCAAGATATTATCCTCAGTCAATAGACACGGTCACGCGCTTCATTCTTCCGTTTGGAAGGGAAGGCGTGATTGGGTGCGACAGAAGAGGGCAGCCGGATGGAAGCAGTGGTGCCAACGTCTACGTTGCTATGGCTCGCAGAGAGGCCTTGGTGTTACTGCAGACCGTACCGACTACAATACTTATTCTTTCCGAAAAACAACACACTTTCAACAGACCCTGATGCGAATACAGAGGGCAGCGGGGCTATCCCATCCCCTTAATAACTCTTCAGGGATTTCCCCGAGTTTTAAGCTTATTAATATCTTAATTAAAAATTGATGGTGAAGTTTCTCAATAATTACTATACATATACTGCATTCGTTACGACAGATTGGCATTGCTAACCCTTTGTGCGTGGAACTAAGACACCGATTTCTGTTACTTTAAGATAAATGCTCCCATTGGAAAGGGGAGTATTTAAGACAATCAAAATCTCAGATACCATCACTCCCTCTGATTACGTCATTCTGATGTTTCGAGCTGTTAGCAAAAAATAGTCAAATTCCCGATCGCTCGGTCAGGTTAGGAAACGAAGTTTCCAGATAAACCTGTAAAATGTATGAACTTTTTAAAAATATGCCTAAGTTGGAAAATATCGTATACCTGAGTATGGCGATTATTCATTGAAACCGGTCGTGTCCAAATAAACCTGTGGAAAAAGTACACTCCTGTCTTCCTTTTATTTTAATATGATGGAGTTCCACAAAACTACGCCTTCCTACGTAGAGTTTATCTGAAGAGCTTTTTATTACAGTAGCAAGAAAACCAAATGTAAATGGATATATCCGACGGCAAGCTCAAAGAGGAGGAATTATTTAAGCAGTATTATACTGTATTTATCTTACAAAAACATCGATTGAAAATCGAAAAAAATAGATCGAATAAAGAGTTTAAGCTGATGTAAAATACATATCTGAACATGTAAAGTGATTTAAAATTATCTTATTTATTTCTACAGAGCGAAGTTATGTGCTACCATTCAGATGACAATATTCCCCATCGCTGAATAATTTCTACACCAAAAGCATCATTACCTCTCTAATAAATGTCCTAAATATATAAATAAATGTATAAATGTCCTAAAGCTGCCGATGTCATGCCTTTCCCTTCTAATAACTAGCCACTCCTTTTTAATCTTCAAATAAATTTAGCTTCCGTTAAACAACTTGAATTATCTTGGTTCGACGACTCCTGGCAGACCACACATCAGGGTTTCAGCAAAATAGGTCGCAATGGTGAAAAGGAAATTTTCAGAGCTTGACATTTAGATTGGTCTAAAGATTCATCAGAGACACCGCAGTGTGTCCTCTACGTCGAAGGAGCTGGAATTGAAATTGCTGCGGAATAATGGAAACGTAGTATGGTCTCATCCTCCATAATTTCTTTATAAAGCACTGGGTATGAGAACAAACGATAGAATTCAGTTGTTCCATTATACGAGTCAGCAGTTTCGTGGGGAAATTTTTGACATATTGATTATTGAAATAGTTTATTTACTCATGCCCTTTGGAAAGACAAGGGAATACAAAAAGCACATTTTTTACACCGAAATAAAGACAAAACAGCATGAGAAGAAAACGTTGTTAACATGCAAAAATGTACGATCAAAACATCCGACAAATTTGAGCGAAATGTTGTATTAGAAATACGGATCGAAACGATTTTTTTTCTTCAACGTCCCGTTACCATGGAAAACGATTTTTTTTGTTTGCAATACGAGGGAAGAATTAATCGAACGGATCTATTTGACAAAGGAAAACGATGCGTGAACTGAGGGGCATGCGCTGGTGGAGATGGAATCCATTAATAGAGCAAACACGTCCGGTACACTCAAAAGTATTTCCCATCAAAAAAGGAAAATGAAGTCAGTCACTGGAAACGGGTAAAAATAGAGATTCAGTAGCGGGAGAAATTGGACAGTAGGGAATATTTGAGGAGCACCCAGATCTTTTCTCAGCTTTAAAAGAAACAAGTTCCAACAAAATTTTTTTTTAATGATTCTGACAAATTTTTTGGGCCTAACCTTCCGAGCAAAGAAAATAATGGACGATTAGCGTCTCATTATACCTGATTAATACTGTTTATGAGAATCATTGGATGTTTCTTTCTACCACTCATAATTTATTTACTATATCAATGGGATTTCAACACGAGGCAGGGCCTGCTTTTTCTCGGTAGGTTAAACTGTAGGTCTTCACGGGCCGAAATATGTTATGCCGGGCCCGATACGTTCACCAGTAAACCGGGTTGTTCTTAATAAAAATGGCATTTTGCGCCCCCAAACACCGCCGTAGCCCGAAAATTTCGACTGCATCTACATATACATGGGGCGAAAGCAATTCAGCCTTGTATCAGAAAAACAACTTAACGATACTATCCAGCCTAAGCAAAATTAACCTTTGGGAGGTTAAATGCATTTAATGATCCAAAAGTAATATTTATATAGCTTAAATTTCCATCGGGTATTTCATCTACACATAAAAGTTAAGTTGACGACTCTGCCACAGCATTAGTCTGAAAAGTTCGTTGATTTTTATCCAAGATATTGTAATTTTCTTACGATTCAGATATCGATATAAATTACATGAAGTAACTGATATTTTAATAAATATATGTGGTACTACATAAATACTTTTTGATCCTAAACTTTTAACAACAGCAAACAATTTTAATACTCAATAAAATGGTACTGATGGTAAATACACCGGTTTGTACTCATTTTTTTATATTACTGGAGAATTACCGGACATAGAACTACAAATACGGTTTGAGAGATTCCTCCTAAGTGAGAATACATAGAAGGGACAAGGGGATATATTTTCAAGCGGATTTCAAACTTTGCTTCTTCTCGAAAATATCGAGGCAAAACGCTTCCATAAATCACGACGCAGGAAAAAGTAACAGCTGAGACGCAGGACATCCTCATAACATATACGAAGACCAGAAAAGGCGTAACAATTTCCTCCCTCTAATACAAACCTGGAGAAGGAAAAGGCAATCAAAGTTTGCAAGGAAACTTGTTTGCCTAAAGCCGTGTTAAAACTTGGAGGAGTTTTCTTCTCTCTCTCTCTAACACAACCGAACTTCTCCCGGAATTGCCAGCTCGTATTTCTTCGGGAATAATTCACTTGGGCGTTAAAAACAAAAAGGGAAAAATTCCGAAGAATCCCCATCCGAAAGAGGGAAATAAAAGAAAATGCTTTTCTTCGAAGCGCAAGAAGAAATGAAGTGACCGCGGCGTCGGAGGCTTAGTACGGAAAAGAAATAAATCTTGGAAAGAAGATAATCTCCGAATAAGACAAGGCTTGAAATCCCCATCGCTGAAAACCACCTGGCCTGGACAGAGAGATAATTAAAGTCGGGCTCAACATCAAACTGAATACCGGAGCGGAATGACCTGGAAATACATCCAAGGACTACTGCGAGCACAGTCGAAGGAGTGCTGAGAGAGATTTTTTCTTCTCTCGAAAGCTCATGCCAATTATGTCACGTTAGCCTTGTCATTTTCCAATTCAAATTCAAAAATTCAACTTATAGACCAAAATAACAATGATAAATACTCAACACTCAAATATTTAACAGCATACAACAAGCAAGATTATTACACCAATTTCAAGGGGGTTGAGGGAAGAGAGAAAATCATAAATTGAGGCGACTTGAGAGCATTTGTTGACATTTCAACACATACGTTATCATGAATCAAGGACGTTATTGTTACATATAGTGATAAGAATTTGCCGACCTCTGAGACATTCTTTCACTGTATTATTACATAAAATAGTAATAATGCATTTAAAAGTTAGTTCGTGAGATACACGAATCCAATTATAAGTATGCAATATGATCATACTCGCAAAAACTCCTGAAGTTAAACAAGTCTATACGTGAACAAAGGGTGGACACAAACCGTTATTTTTACAAGTAACCAAAGGGAAGCTGTTTGATTAACGACATACCTGGAAAATCTAACAATTTTGATACGGTAAATATGATCATAAATAAGGGAGAAATAGTTTCTTAAGACAAAACTTTTGATATTTAAATTTAAGAAGAACGTATATTGGAAATAAATGTTCACGTAATAAATATTGATAATGCCTACAAAATATATTCACTGCAATTTTTAACCTCATCAAGAATACTATTTTCGTTGTCCTTCGAAATGTAGACACATAATTCGATTATTCAAAATGTGTAGGTAACTATGCTTTTCAATCTTGCGTGTACAACCAACAAACAATGATATATTAATTAGATAAATAATAAAAGAATATTTAAATTTAGAGAGAAAATATATTTTCTTACGTCTGCAATACAGCAGCGAATGAGTTAATCGCTTCATTTAATTCACTAGCTTACTAGCAAGAAAAAGCGTAGTAATTACAGTTTCCAGGTGAATTACAGGAAAACCAAGTGATTATGCAAAAAACTTGGTTCGCAAGAGCGACTCGAATAAATCTAAGGTATAGCGAATCTAGGGTAATCCAGGGTGAAAAGCTGAGATAATGCTGGTACGCTAATGCTAAATTTCTTAGCGAAAGAGGAACGCATACCCTTGAACTCTTTTGAAACGGCACCTCTTTTTCCGGGGTCTGTTCGGAATTTTAGGCGCAATTCTCCACGGTAAGCCCCTTTTTCCTCTTCTTAAAAGACCCTTGAACGGAGGGGGGACAAGACAAGTGCGAGAGAAGGGAGGAAGGCAGATTCCAAAGGATTTAAGGCGGCTTCACGAGAGCCAGTCCCTTGTTGAAAGGGAAAATGAGAATGCGGTGCTGCTGCATCCGCTTCCATAATCCACTCACTCCTTTTTTCTGAGGGAAGACGCATACCATTGGTAAACGGAAGAAAGCACCAAGTTTCTTCCCCAAAACTCACGGAAAGACACATTTTTCCAAACTTCGAATCTTTCGTTTGACGAAATGCGTCATATTTAAGAAATACGGCTACGGCTGGCCTAAAACAATATCCAAGTAAGACAACTGCCTAAAAGTGTAGGTAGCGTCAACTTTGAAGAACGAGATACTTTTTATATTTCTCATTTGCGCAGAGAAAAATAGGCGCAGTTAAATTAACGTAAATTATAAGTATATTATAACCATATTAACGTAACTAGAATAATAACGTATATAGGAGAATTCAAGTGCTCCCGGATCAAGTGGGCAACGCGTACGACTGCAACGAAAGCGGTCCCGGGTTCGATTCCCGGTGTGGGCATATGTGCAAAATGACCTAAGCTGTCGAAGCACTTCTAACGATACTAACAGGAGAATTCAACAAAAGCCAAAACCACTCAGCACAAGAAAGGAATACGAGGTCGAAAATCATGTGATTCCCGCTACAATTATTGGGCCGTGAAGTAAGAATAAAGCTCATAACAATATTCAATGGTTTAAAATTGAAATTGAATGAACTGAATACAAAGCGTGTGGACAACAGTTACAATATTTACAAGAAAATATTTACAACGGACATCAAGAATGCTTACTTTTCTTCGAATCAGTTATCCATACGAGGCTACAATAACTTACTGACTTCTAAACACGAAGCAAATCCTAATTCCTCAACTTAAAAAAAATCATCAAGTTCAACTATAACTTTGGAAGTACTTCATTAGAAGGTGTCTATTCCTGTAATGATCTTGGTGTTATCTTTCACTCTAAACTGAGCTTTAAATCACATGTCCGAACTGTTTGCTCCAAGGCCTTTCGCCTTTTAGGATTATCGAAACGTAATACCATTAATAATTTTACTTTTAAAAATATCCTTAAATCATACTGTTCTCTCGTGCGACCAATACTAGGATTGAATTCGCTTTCTTCTTTAAAGCGATAATATTATTCAAACCTGTATAGGTAATTCTTTTAGTAATTTATGTCGAGTTTCTGTAACTTTTTGTGTAATAATTTGTATTTATGTTTTTACCCATTTATTATGTCGCATTTAATTGGGCACTTTCCTGTTTGCGGTAAACTAATTATTATTATTAATTCGCTAAACAAACACTCGAAAATAAATCATACATAAAAATTCACGAAAAATACGTCAGCAATCTACCACACAAAACACTGTGTTGTCCAGGTATAACACTGTCACTCAGGTATTGACCCACATTCTGATGATAAAAACTCGGTGAAGGTGAAGAGAACCGAAACTTAACATTTTTTGCTAAGGAAACACCATGACGGGTATTTGAAGAGAGTTAAAGTTAGTTAGCCTGAGGACGAAGAAAGTTAGTGAACTTGTAAGAAAAAATAAAGATTGTCGAAATGAGGATATTTAATTGTTATGAGGATGCTACAAAAATGAGCGAGACTCTAAGATTTTGGAAAATTACTAAATCATGAAACAGAGGCCATGAGTGAATTTAAAAATGAATGTCACAGAGTGAATTTTACCCTAAAGTACAAACAATGAGAAAGTACGTAGAAGAAACCGAAGACCTGCACAGAAAAACATAAGGAAATTCGTGTATCTTATCTTATTTTAAGTAATACAGTGTCTATTATGATACTAATTGAAAGGATACATTTAAGAATCAATGAAAATACTTGACATGAGTAATTCTTCTCTTCATTTTCACATTCCAATTTACAGTTGCTCCATCAGTCGCCGAATATAACTGTGAGGAAAATTGCAGAGGAAATTCGTTTCGCGTTAAGGAAACTTGAATAAAGAAAACCTTAACGAACCTTTTCCCACAACTCAACTGATGGTGAATAGAATGCAACCAATTAGTGAAATCCAGGTAGGAAAATCCTAATCCCGGGAGACAGCGCCAATCCTACGCGGCGAACGTGAGAACTATAAGGTTTCTCTGAAAAGACATGGCGGATGGCGAGGTCAACCGACTCGTCCATATGTTTGGACCGCCCACGAAGAAGAGAGCCAGCAACCAGACGACTGGCCTCCTGTGACGTATCTCCTCATGGTGAGAGAAAGGGAAATGGGAGACCACAATAACTGGTAGTCCAGGCTGATAGGCGGCAGCATGTTTAAAAAGGCGAGAAAGCGGCATGCATGTTAATCATCCGAGAAAATGGGAAAATATACTCCATAGAGAGAGAGAGAGAGGAGGATAACTCAATCTTGCCTTCGTAGAAGAATGGACTCGAGGTATACCTAGCACAATGCCACGGCGGCGCGTTATAGACATATACCTCGGTAAATCCTTGGTCTTCTGAGAAGACTTCATCTTCCCAACGATGCATCTTCCACTTCGGAATGCTGATTTTTTAATTACTCAAATCTGAATAAGTCGATTCCTTATCCATATTTAAACCAGGGCTTCTTTAAACTGCAAGCTGGAGTCGTGAAGTCGTTCACAAGGTGTAGCGAAGTTGTTGAGAGGATGTCACGAAAATTTGATAATTATAAAATTGTACATACTATTGTAGGTATACTCGCTACGCGCAAACTACAATGTAAAATCAGATTTATGTTAATATTAGGGCTAGACTACGCTACGTTATTACAATGGCAGATTCCTGTGGATTTTGAACATTACGCTATATTGTCACAATGGTGGGGTCGTTTAAAATTTCTCGGGAGTTAAGGGGAACGTCAACAAAAAACTTAAGAACTCAAGCTTAAATTTATATAATTTTTGTCAGCCGTCAATTATAACCGACTTCTCGTAATGTCGCAATATATTTCAATATTTTAGTAAAGTAAATCTAATTTCCTGCAGTTATCCCGCTACCGACGTGAGGTATACCATAAAAACCGCATGCCTCTAAATGGAGCAATGTTAAGCAGGATCTGGCTCTATTTGTAAATAATACCTACATTATTGCGAATACAACACCTAGATAAATCTATTCGCTCGGCTAGCAACATCCGATCCAGCGGAAGAAGTAAGAAAAACACGAAGAACGCAAAATTGAGCCTTCAAAGAATGCCTCCATTCAATTCGATGTTTCTTTTTTGTACGTAGCAACGTGGAGATGGAACATTAAATCTCCTCGCGGCATCCTGTTTTCATCCTATCACGCAAATCAGTTACTCAGAATTGACGCGAATGGTAATGAAGAAACAAGTTCGAGGAACTGTAACGACACCGGATAACTAAACCATAACCTTTTCAAGCCGCAATGGCGACATCTGAGGAGCTGACAATGCGAATGTTTCGAGGTCGTTTACAAAAAGTAGTCCACAACTAGATGAAATGGTATAAGCTGCATTACCCTAGATGTGACACCTCATAAGAAGCAAAACAGTGTAGCAATGGCTTAGAGGTGTTTTACAGGATACATCAAATGAAGAAAGATTATTAAATTTCAAGCAGCAATTACAGATTTAGCTGGCGAAACTTCTACAAATGCAGTGACACCTTGACTTAAAAACCGCTCTACATACGAACTTTTTGATTGAAGAATTTTTTCCTTACGCTATTTTCACTCACACGTACGAAATTAATTTATAGCTACTAACCAAAAATACCGGGAAAGTAGGTTTCGAGATACAAACTTTTCGGGTTCCGAACTTCGAACCGGAATTAAGTCCGTAAGTCGAGGTACCACTGTATAAGCGTATTAAACAACTTTCCACGAATAAATGCGTAGCGAATGAAGCGTTCGAATTTTCTCGCTCTATTGACATATAATCTGCATCTAGTTCGTTGCTGTTGTCTTTCCTTTTAATAGGTCAATGTTTTCTGATGAGGCGAGTGTTTAAGATAAAAAAATAAAACTGCAACTGTAAATAAATCTTCCTATCCGCCAATCTAAGATTGGTAAGGAGTACGTGCTTTTATCAACCTGTTTTACCTAAATTTATTTCCATTATTTCATGTCCAAATAATTGCTAACGGGATATTTAAAACGCACATTTTTCCAAAACATCTCAGAATTTTGATGTTAATTACAGTAGAAGAATATCTGTAAAAGCTTACGAAACTTTTTAAGACAAACTAAAGATCTGTTAAGAAATAAAACGGTCATATTTGTTACAGGCTAACTCCAGGAGATGTCGTCCATTATTGCAATCAAATCTCCCAACGAAAATAACTAACCGCCGTTAAGGAAAAACTGCTGTAAATAAATGAAGAGAATTGAGGCAAATCTACGTGGTCGGAATCACAAGGCGCAATGATCAGCTCCCGTTAGATAATTGTTCATCAGAAAAGAGCAGAAAAATGTTGTTTATTGGACCCCCTTTCTGGTGAGTCCCACAACTAGCACGTCGTGAGCGTAAGTGCGAATACACGCTGGGGCAACAAGGGTTATGAGACTGCTGCAAATCGTATTACATTAAGACTAAATAAATTACTTTCACAAAGTAAACGGATTGAAATCAATTCTCGGTCCACCTCGTGGCAAGTACTCATCGGATGGCATATACTCATGGGATAAAACTGCGGTTCATCAGAAAAAACTTTGCTCTTACCCGCCAATCTCCAATAATAAATAGCAATAACAGTTAAAAGGCGAAAGTGAGCAGAATAAGAAAAGACGAGAGAATTATATCGATTAATAACTGAAAATATAACAAAGTATTTCAAATACGAGATGGATAACAAATTAAAAAGTAGATATCGTCGAATTCGAAGTTCTCTCTCATTAATCCAAGTCCTAAGCCGACAGACGGACTTTGAACGTTAACCTTAGAGCTATGCGTAACGTTAATTATGGGCTATGCGTTCGCAAAGAAAGATGATGATCTTGAAGATCGTTCGCGGACTTCCTGTTGCGGCTCTGTATTTTGTTTCCACATTCACTCGGTGCTTACACAAGGTGCCTTACATGCCAGCCTTTCATCATGATATTCTCGCTGTGAACATGACCGTCAGCAGTAACTGTAAGATGAATCATAGAAGACCAAGAAATAGAAGATTAAACGCAAACGCTTATGAATCTGGGTTTGATAGCTGAGAGAAATGACAGATAATGACGCAAACAAAACGAAGCGTGATTCTCATTTTCTGTGCCAGACTGCGTGGTGGATGTATGTTTCCATTTTCATTTCATCGTAGTTTTACTTATGAACCACTTAATATTTTCACACGTTTCAAATTAAAGAACAAGAGGACGAAGTAGAGGACAAAATGATTGCAATAGCTGATTTTATTTGGAAACATGGATCTTGAATGAGTGAAAACATAACAAAGTCTTTCTGTTTAGTATTAATCCATTTACTTAAAATTGGCTTTAACTAACGTTCGTTTAGGACCCGGTCTAATAATGCTTCGTTAGAGTAGATAGTTAATCTCCACGCTAATGCATTATATACATACATAAGAGATTAACTATAACCTTCACTTTAAATTTAACAAAGTAATAAGTGTTATTAGTATTTAAGTGTTATTATTATTTAAGTGTTATCGACAAGTTGCTATAATGCTGTTTAGGGGTAATTTTCAGTTAATGTATACGTATTGTATATATTGTAATGTATATATTTTAGTGTTTGTAGTGGTTGTGATGTAAAAGTATAATTGAAGTGGTAATTGTCATTAGAGTAGTTTTTAAGCAATTGTAGTTAATTGATGGGTAGATAGATACCAATTGTCTGTATTTGTTTATGTGTAACTAAGCCATATTGTATTTAATAGTTCTGTAATGCACGGTAACTAAACGTCGCCACCGGACGAAATGTCTAACTGCGGCGGTATTGACTAATAATAATAATAAAAATATAAATCTGGGCCCTAAAGTTAGTGAAAGTTTATTTTAAGAATACTGGAATTTTGACGCATGATTCTGTACTTAGTTTCGTTTTAGTTATGTTCACACTTTAAATAATTAAAAAATGTGTGACGACTAAACGGATGTAGTAATGAAAGCCTTGGGTTCACGATGTAATGGACGGACGAAATTTTTTCCATCACTCATACATATGAAGTTGTAAGGATGGAATAGGTAGAATGGAATATTTTCAAAATACATCATAATTTTGAAGAGGAATCGCAGCTTTCATTCAAAATGGTAATGAAATACAATACTGAAAAGATACGCTTAAAGCTGATCCATGACGATGCTACCATAAAAGAACTAACGTGGCACAGTATACTTAGGATATTACCTGCTATAAGGTATGTGAGAAGCATATATTTTTTCAACCCGTAATGGCATATGCGAATCACTACAAAGGAGACGACATATACGAAAATATTTGCTCTCGAGATACTCAGCTTCAGTATTTGCAGAGACACACTAGATGCAGTATAATGGCCACTTTTGTAGTTTGGGAACTAATAGATTCCGTTCGTGTAGTCAATTGAAACAGCGGATCTGCAACCCGTTAGCTCCCGCGACAAAGCACGTTCACGGGCTATCGAAATGTTCCCCTACTCCCAGATGGAGCGCTGATCGGATGGCCAAAGAACCGTCGGACGGATTATACCCTCAAAGCAGATGTTTCGTTTCACATCCACATCACACGAAAGCCAAAAAGAATCCCTTCCAATACATCGGAAATATACAATCCGCGCTGAAATTGTGTGGTTAAATTAATGCCTTGCTGAAAAAGACATTTCTTTGATGAACGCATAGCAGTGACTTTGATAAACAGAGCAACTCTTTTAACTCCGTATATTCATATTTTACTGTAATTTTAACCCCTCCTTTTATCTGAGATTTTCACTTCTCGTGGATTGCGAAAGATATTAATAATGTAAACTCGAAAAAATCGAATAAAAAAGATTTGAAAAATGCTATCCAGTTACACAGGAAATTCTCTCGGACATACGATTAAGGAAGAAGTTTATTTAATGACATGAAAACGAGATAGAAGAATAATTATGTGGCTTGAATTTAGGAAACTGCGATTGAAAAGCATATTAGGTTATTCATAAAAATGTATCTCCAGAGTACCATTTTCCCGAACGGATACCTAGGTCAGAGAGTGATTAAAATTTGGAAACTATGAAAAATTCAATTGCTACAATTCTCCAAAATGATCGGTAATTAATTAATGAAATTCAATCAATTCACAGAAGCGTTATTTTATTAATTCCGAAAAATATTGCAGTACCTTTATCCTTCAAAATATTATATTGATGACTATTTAAACAATTCACTTCAAGAATATTAAATTCTATGCGACCCACAAAATAGAAAATGGAATGCTGATCGCGCCGCCCAATAAGGCGAATACCTTACAGCTATAAGTAGTAGAAAATATATGCAATAAATCAATACTAATAACTTTTAAACAATACAATTCTAAAAAAGAGAAAAAATACAGTTCCAAATATTTCGTAGGTAAGTTTATGACGGGGCAACGATGTTTAAGTCTTCACTAAATAAAAAAGATATTTGGTTGGAAACAAACGTAGAATTCGAGAGTTAACAATAACAAGTCAAAGAAATCCAAAAACGTAAGTATAATTTAATGAGATCGAGCCGAATACATTACATTATAACATTAGGCATAAGAGATCCTGCCAGACATCGCATAGAATTTTCTCATCGGTATTTTCCCCTCAGGACAGAGACAAAATGTACAAATTATGTATCATCTCTTGGGAAAGCTATTCCCTTTTCTATTCAATAAACCCATTCCAGAACGTGCAGGATTTTTTCCCATTAATTTTATTCCAATAAAATAACAGGAGCCCATCAAAAAAAATATTATACCTGCCGAACAAGGCCAACATATTCAATCCGATATTCATGGACAACATACCATACATTATCTCGAGACGAATCATTGCCAATACCACGTCACGAAGGGCAACTGAGGATATTTGGGATTCCTACGCGCTTATTAAGCCCTCCGAAATAAAGAGATGGACGAGATCTATTGACGCAGAACGGGTCAACACTCCGCCGACAAATAAAGATTTTTTTATCATAAGAGGCAGACGTCTGGCGCAGGGAAAGAGAGAAAGAGAGATGGGTTCGCCTCTGATGTTCGGATAAGTGGGCAAGAGGATCGTTCGAGACGGGAGTTCGCACAAAAGAGAGGAAAACAAAAGAAAGCCGCTCCCGCGTCCGCTCCACGCCGCTCACTTGTTCTCTAAAAATTTCCCTATTACCACCGCGTCGACAAAGAAAGATGGCGGCGAAGAAACGTAGGGAGAGATGCGAACGTGATGGAAAGGGAAACAGAAATAGGAAAGAAAAATGCAATGATTAAAAAGGATATATGATAATGAAAACGAAGTGCACGCATGACGGCTGAGAGTGGAGAAACAATTCAATTCGGGTGGGAGAGCGAGATATTATTTTCTTCAGTCAGACGGCTCCGCGCGGAAAACTCGAAATTTTAAAAAGAATAACGTAATGCGTCTCGTTTCTGATCCTTTTATTTATCTGACGAGGAAAAGGGAGCTTAACAAAGCGCGTGCACATCAAAGGAAAAAAGAAATCGGGCAAAGATCCTCCTTCCTCACGTAATAAATCGTCTTGGGAGACAGAATGCAAAATGCATCTCTTCCCCGTCTTTTTGAGAATGAGGTTAATCGCCATTCCGCTAAGGTAACCGCCGGGGCTAGACGCAACGTACATAAACCGCATTCAAAATGAGAATCTGATGTCGGTAGCGCGTGGGGAGATGGAATAATCCTTCTCTCTCCACGGAAGAAACCTTATGTTAAAGGCAGCGAACCCCGGGAAGCCGCGAACTCTAATGATGTACGAGACATTTTAACGGAGTAAAAGCGGTGTCGACTTAACGCCCTTAACGAACGGCGGATTGTAACCAAAGGAGGCCCAGCGACGGAAGAAAGATCGAAAAAAATAGAAAGATCGCGTTCACCTACGTCTCTTTAATACGTCATAGGAGATGTAAGGAAAATAACGATAGTAAAAATAGTAATACGTTGGTAACCAACTAACTAAATAAGAAGGCAGCCAACATAGAGCAATTAGATGTATAAGGTACTTGGGCGAAAAAGTCATGTTACTGACTGATAAAGAAGAAGGAAGAACCTCAGAAAAATATTCTAAACAATCCTTACATAAACATGGACGGATTTAAGCTATCAGAGGCCCTAGGCGCAATAATTAGACTGAGGTCCCCACTAGGTATTATGAGTAAATATTCGAATTATTTAATAAAACACCCAAGTATGCATCCCATAAAAATATCAGTCGCTTCACTACGGCGAGAACAAATGAAAATGTTTTGGATAGACTTTCTTTTTATTAAATAGTGACATAAGCAATGTAATGCATTCCATAAATATATAGACTTAATAAATATAAAATTCCTTATTGAAGCGATGAACTAAAACATTTTGCTACTGAGAATTTATCAGCACAGTCTTATAGAGGCCCCCATGTGGATGAGGCCCTCAGCTAGGGCCTAATTAGAAATCCGCCCGTGTATATCAATCATCATACTAGTGTAAACAAGAAAAAATGGACTAAGAATCGATTCTGGAGGAACAAAGGATTTTAGTAACGAGTTCAACATCAAATAGGTTGATAATTAGACCCATACATGATATGAATAGAGATTAAATCGAGATTCGCTCTACGAAAATGAATCGCGTAAATCGACAAGTAAATATTGAAGTGAAAATTCTGAATTTCTTTGTATATTAACCAAACTGATTCTACTGATTTCTCTGAATCGATTGCGGAAAGACAAAAAAGCTATATAAAACACGATGAATATGCGGTACTTAATTAACAGTAACAAACAGTACCTATGTTAAAGAACTATTTTGCGTGTCATAAAAAATACCTCAAATAAAGTCTGGAAAAAAGAGTAATCGCATTGCTAATTTAAGCTAAAATTGAATAATGCCACTTATACATGCTGTGCATTTGGCGCAACTTCGTAACTTTTAATACGAAGAACAAAAGAAAAAAAGTTTTACGGCTTTACCGGTATTACAGCGAAATAAAAGTTGTGAGTAGGCGATGGTAACAGTGCCGCCTAAATCGGTCCACCTTGGTTACAGTTTGATTTCGCGCCATTGTAAACTGGTCAAAAACGTTTCTTTCATTTTTCGACAAAAGACATTTTTTGACAGGCTTCTAAATTCGAAAAAAAATATTTCATACTAACGAAGAAGAAATCGAGAATTCATCTATATTACTCGAACCTTTTTCTGCGTGATTCTTTCTTTGACCTTGAAAAGACGTCGGTATTCTGCATTTCAAATATCCTTCCTTATAACGTCTTTTATCCTATGATTTAGGGGATTTTCTAAGAATTGTTTCAAATTTTTTAAAACCTTAATTATCTTAATATATTCAGCGGTAATATTTCACCGTGAAGGGTTAAAATACTCTATTGCCATTGTATTCAAATCAAATGTAACAGTCACCGTGAAAGAATGATTAGTGACAAACGTCCATATGCTTACATTTCTCAGACTGTCTTTTTAAACTACCGATAAATCCATACGCCCACACCGACGTTACCACTTAAGTTGGTCATGGACATGAGCTTTACTGGCGGATGCCCACTTTTATCCTCTTAGCCGAATTGTGACCTTGAAATTTGTTACTCGTTGTCAAGGTAAGCTTGGATGGAGAGAGCTAAATAGAAATACACATATCATTTTAAAAGATTCATGATTCTTTCAGTGAATCAACCATGAGATATGGCTATAGAAAGTTCGCGTTATCGTAAAACCCAAGCAGGCAATAAATGATTTAAAATGGCTGCCTGATACAGTTCCCATATTCTTATTTATCTGCCGAGGATAGAATAATTTCAGCACAAAATAAAAACCATGAAACGTATTACATCTAAGTCGTGGAGGGATTGCCTCAAGGTTACAGAATTGTTTTTTGCAACTAAATTCTTCCTTTTGCTTTAAAATGCAAGAATAAGAAATACAGTACACAGAACTGAGTGAACCAAGAGGGATGTTTTTTCCACTGTCTAATTCCACTTATTCTAATTACCAACTAAATCTAATTCCACTTATTTTGCATGCTTCACTGTTGATTCAGTTCTATGATGAGGAATGTATTTATAAATGCAACGTATAGTTATCTCAATGATGAATAACAATAATAAAATTGTTACTGAGTGGAGACCAAACGTTTTAGAACAGCGACCATTGTTTGGCTATTCAATATTGGGACTTCCCAGAAATCGGTAATCCGGAGCTTCCCGTTTGTCTCTGAGCGCGAGTTCCGCTTGCCGAAAGTCGGCTTACGGAGTGTTTTTAAACCTCTTATTCAATATTCGTTTAGAGAAACAGATTCTGAGTTTAACTAACCTTCACTTTCAGACCCAATATTATGATGGTTTTTAGAATTAATGTGAAGACTATAGTTAATCGCCTACATAAATATGTTATATAAGCAAGGAGATTAACTTCACTTTTTACTCTAACAACATATTATAATACCGAGCTCTAAAGTGAAGATTAGCTTAACTCTATACTAACTATACATTATGATACCGGGCCTGAATAACCCTTTAAACCATATTGTGGAGAAAAATCCATTTAAACTATAAAAATCACGAAAAAATAGCATTTTAAACCAAAAAATTCTAAATTACTATCGTTTAAAAATAAAATCTAAGAATATTCGACAGAAAAATTGCTTAAACATTAAGGAAATTAAAAACATTGAATAAGATTCACAAAAGACATTCTACGGTGGCGCTAGAAAAAAATCATAACGTTTACTCTTGGTCAAACCACTACCTAACCAGAGCTCCATAAAATAAACTTCGTTGTGACATGGAAACAATACATATTTTTAAAATCATTTCATTATTATACTACGACTATGGTTTTGCAACACAAAATCTTGATTGTTTTTGCGATATCCAGTTATTGAGCCAACAGTCATCCAGGCTATAGTCATCCAACTGATTCGGATAGGACACAGAAAGTGCACCACAATTCCAGGTTAATAAATGCGCTCAGACACCCCAACCTTTAACACACGTCAGCAGGGTTCGGTGTAATCCAGTGCTACAATTTTGTGAAGCAACGGATCTGAAGGTCCACGGCCGCTCAGTGGACTATTTTAATGCTTTTCTGCCTTTCGCGTAACAAGACCGCAGGTCCTTGCAAGCACTCCATCACGATAGAACGAAGCATTCCTGCGGTCCATGACGTACCAGGCCACGGTTCAATAGCCAACGGAGCGAAAATGAGAGAGAAATTAAAGCGGAGAGGGAATCGCTGCAGCACACGCTGCGAGATAAATCGACAGACTGGCAACTCGTGCTTTACCAAAGGAAGAGCTCACGTCTCCCAACAGAGTAAATATGTGGGCAGGGAAGTTTGCCGTTCCGCTAACATTTTTTACGTAAACGCTTTATGGGACCATGAAAAAAAGAACTTCCCGTTCCCAAAATGCCTAAGAGCGCTTCTGTCCGCTCTGATTTAATTCGAAGCGGCCCAAAACGCTGGACTGAAACAGCCTCTCAAACGCTTATTTTGAATCACGCCCAACCGCGTTAACAATGGCCTATCAACAAATCTCCCGCGTGCGATGGAATTTCCGTCATAAACGGGGCGCAATTCGTCAAATAGCGTGAATTGCAAAGCGATGGCTTCCAAAGGAACATCACGGTATCGGAGAAGGGATTGCATTTTTTGTTTAACTCCGGAGTTTTTCGTCCGCTTAAGGAAAGGGAGACTTTTAACGAACAACGAAAACCCTGGAGGGAACGAGTGCATACCAAACATGATTGTCAGAACGTGTGTTAAACAAAGATTAAGGTAATTGATAAAGGTCAACATAACATAATTATTCGGCCGAGGAGGCCGAGTGGTTAGCATACCAGCGCTCCAACTCCAAGGTCCCGGGTTCGAGTCCCATGTAAAAGGTTTTCTTGTGGTTGTGGAACGGTCGTATGTGCTCGCATATTGTTACTGTTCACGAATCTCCGTGAACTGTCCAATGAATGGACATTTGCGAGGGCACCGGAAAATAAGTTAATAAATTTTTCATTTTATGATAATGGTTCTTATTTGACTGATTTCACTTTAAAGTTTAACAAATGATCATCCATACAGTATTGCAAACACATAACATCTGAGTAGGAACGCTGCTATTTTAACATTTCGTGAACAATTCAAAACGGCCGAGAAGATTTTCGGGAGAGTTAAAATCTTAGAATTACAACCATTTATTTTCTCAAAAGCAACCGTTTTCACCAACCTGCCAGTTGGTTAGTTAGTTAGTTCGTAGTTCGTAGATAGTTCGTTCTCAACACGCCTACATTCACTCATATAGCAGGTACAATTTACTACACGCATATACCGTATAACATGTTACTAAAGGATGATAAATTTTCTCTGGTATTTTATCAAATTATTTCCTTTCAATTCTGTACTTTTCTTCTTTTTGTATCCTTTCCACGGACTTGAAATCTTCCCTTTCCAAATTATTAGCCTCTAAGCCTGTCCCAACGACAGAAGCTTACCTATCAGATAAAGTTCTTTAAGCTTTTATAATGTTGTACATAATATTGTTACACACTTTTCAATATCAAACAGTGATTTCAATATTTCCCCAAGGATAAATGTACAAATAAACATAATTTTTATACAACAAATGTTCTCCCCTAGAAAGCAGTCTGGTTGTAATACAAAAGCTAGAAAATATAGCTTTATTTGTTCACAAAATATTTTTTTTAATTGGCTCAATGCAAGAATAGAATTTCACCTCTTCGCGGAAGTATCGAAGTAAAACAATACAACTCAGAACACACGACTTGATTGAGCAAACCATGACTAGAAAGGCACATCTGCCATTAAATTATAATTAAAACTACGAAAAATAATCCTAAAAAACAGGTTTTCATACTGCGAGAACCCGACATATCTCAGATGTAATTTCAAAAATCAACATCAATATTTTGCATGTAGTTTAAAAAAATTAGATAACAAGATTTGCTTGCAGGAAACCTTCAAGGTAGAGCAGATAATATTAGTAAAACCATATTATCCTTACAAAAATTTCGAGGAAAACAAGAGAGGCTATGTAACCGCATGAGAGGGCTTGGCATTTTAAGGTGAGGCGAATTAGAAGCTTCATACTTGGGCGGTATTACAGTGTAGAACCGAAGACATGGGATACAGGCTATGCGGAGGTTCAGGACTCCCCCTCCCATGGTCAAGGCCTAGTCGACACCAGCAAGGAGCTCCCAATCCTTTTACGGTTTACAAGGAACGCACGTGAGAACAGAGCTTAATCAGGCTGACAGACCCACCTGGCTTATTAATTAGGAAAGGAATGCGAATACGCACTCTCCCTTTCTACACACGGCGTCCATTCCGCAGCGAGAGGGAAATGATAAACAAATGAAGGGGATAAGATGGTGTCTTTTTATAGCGCATCCTTTCGCCTCGCCCTCAATGGGAGACTTCCTTCACACAGCAAAGGGAAGTTTTCACGACCTAATCAAGGACAAGGGACGGATTAACGGTATAATTTTACCCGAGGAACAAAATGAGTTGTCCCGGTAATGATGATACAAACGGAAATAAACGAGGCAATTGTCCCATTCACTTCGGACGTAAAGGAGTAAATTTCTTAGGCGGATCACTGAGGGAGGATCTTTTGAGGGCAATAAGAGATCATGAGATAGGTGGTGGATCCGCAGATCCACATAAAATCGTTCTATATGAGGTGAAAAGATCTCTTCTAACACAGTAATCAATTATTCCTAATGACAGACGAGATTAATCAACAGCCATTAGTTTCAAGCAATTTCCCATCGATACTAATAAAAGGTTCACTGCATTGGTAAACACTAACCTTTCAATCACCATAGTAATCCTACGAATAAATTCTTCGCTATCGAGTTATCCCCTCGATTTTTACGTACTTCGTGTGATAATCGACCAATCGTAAATCAAATGTAACGTCATATTGTTCGCAGCTACTCATGATTACAAAATTAGGAAATTCGGAATACATTCTAAATGCATTTGATTATGTTCTCCTAGTTTCCTAGCTTCCACCAGGAGGAGCTCGGAGAGGAAATATAAGTAATACCCATGCAAACCAAAGAACGTATTGATAACCATTAAGATGCGATAACTCAATCCTGATTTTAGATTGATAAGTTTTTAATTCGCATTTTTTAAGTTAACTAACGAGTAAACAAAACTGATTCTTTTAGCATGTAGAAGTTCTGTGATAATAATAAGTAAATCAGTAAACATAAACAGTCGTTACAGTGCGATTTCTCAAGACAAAAGGAAGAAGAAAATCGAGAAAACAGAGAATTTGGCAGGACGTGCATTTCGAAAACTGTTTCCAATGTTCCAACGTCACTGTATTCCGAAAATGCATTGGGATGTCCATTAGGAAATTTCTTTTGGGCCCAATTCTAACTCGCACTTACGTCTACTTGCACAGAATCAAGTGATACACCTACATACGAGAACCATGACAAAGTAATGATGAAGATTCATTCAACAGGAGACACCGACACGGGAGCAAAAGCCAGAATGCCCCACCTCCAAAAACACTCCGAATCCGTTCGGACGGAAATGGCTTAGTGGACTCCGCAGCGCACAAAACAGGTCCTCCGACCCTCCCATAACCACCCTTTTATTTCCCAATAACAACCCTTTAATCGGCCATTTGCCGACGATCCTCCAATACCTCAACTATCATCAGGTGGCGGGTCAGGAGGCATAATGCACACATAGAGAACCGTTTGAGGGAAAAATGAACTCGGACAAGAGGGAATTAAAAAGAGAAAAAACAACGGATTCCAACGGCCGAACCGAGCGGCAGACCGCCACCGCACTGGCTGTCACGCGTGCTGCAAGGAGAGGATGAGTGATGGTTGGATGCGGACGAAGGTGCGGTACACCGACGGTGCCACCCCAACCCCACCGTGACCCCCACTCCTTCCCAACTCTATTCTGCATCGTCTATGGCCTCTCGTATGCCACTCGGTTCCATTAAGGGAACCCGCAGGGGATAAGGGGTGTGAAGAGTGGGTGTACCGAATTGGGAGGAAGGGAAGATGATGGGAGTACCAAGCGGAGAACGCCTTTGAGAAGGGGTGCGAAGGAAATGGAAGATTCACCCTCCGCGTCATCTAATCTCGACCAATTCCTTTGACATCTGCCACGCCCTCTCACATCCAATCTACGCCTTTTCCGCCCTCTACACCCGCTCAGATTTAAACAATCAACCGGTCTCTATTATTTAGTTGAAACCTAATAGTTAAACGAAAAGAGATTAATCACTACTAGACTACGCGTCTCGGATTGCAAATGAAAACATCAAAGGAAAACGATAAAATGAGGAAACAAAATCTAAATTTTCGCATTATCACTACCAGTATGCTACTTGTATGCTATGATGTAATATAAGTATGATATTATAAATATTATTATGTATATAAGTATGACTATGTAGCTATCATTTATCATAACTGTTTGGTTGCCTAAAAAGTACATTCGTAACTGAGAAGAAATATTGGACTAATACTATTAACATTTACTTCAATTTGCTAAGTAAACTACTTCTAATATGCACAATAACAATAAATACAATTTACATCTTCGCTCATTATTCTTCTAAATATCTTTAAATACACCTTGTTAGACTCATTTACGAAAACATCCGTTAACATTTTCGTTGCTGTAAATAAAATTTGATAGCTACAGACGCTAAAACAAAATTAAAAAAAGAAAAGACATCTAATATATGGCAAGTGAGCCTCTACATACATTCTCCACTGACTGACATATAGTGTGGAAGTAAGCAGATTTCAAAATACACGTTCATTTCATTTCCCGTTTTTCCTGTTAAATTTTAACGAGCTTTTCTACTAGTTCACTCTAGCAGTGTTGAGAGTATATTGCATTTCTTATATTATTCTTTAGCTTGACCCTCTGTATTGGTGACGATCAGATTTGACTAAAAGTTAAAAGTACTGAGCCGAAATACATAATCGAAGTTACTTAAAAGCATACTAGAAAGTGAAATTCTTCGTCTCATCGGAGACCCAAGTCCATTAGGAGTTAAAAAGACTTAAACCTGGGTACTACATTTGGCTTATGTTTATCAAAGAATTTTATAAAAATAAAGAGTTGGTGTTTTACTCATTTTATATTCGTATAAATGATTGTAGGTAGTAAAATATAACTAATCAATTATCTAATAAACTAGCTAATTAATTAATAAAAAGAGCAAATCGGAATTTTGCTGAATTGATGCTTTATTTTTATGTTTCAAAAGAAGTTTTGCTGCATCTACAATGTAAGTTTCGTCAATGACAATTCCAAATAATAAAACGAAAATTTTTATGGAAAACATAATCTTCAATAATGACAGCAAATTCTCGTTTCTACAGCTCACGCAACCTTGGTTCTGGTTTGTTTTGCTGTTGATTTTGGTTGCGGCGGCAACGTACAACGCAGGTAGGAAAGATAGGCTGTAGCGTGTGTAAGTGGTCAGCTTAAAACTTTTTGCAATATGACTCGGTCACTGGGGGAATAAGTTAAGTGTTTCGGATTCTGGCCAAGTTTGCTCCACGTCCTCCGCCTTCATCTCCACAACTTTGCTCGTAAAATCCCTGTGAGATACATGCCCACACGTCGGCGTGGTTGATAATCTGGCACGGATATTCACCCGAGACTTGCAGAATTTGTTAGGAAGCTCCGGGGTCATTAAATGCGCGAGAAAATGCTAATAGTTTCCGAAATGCGGCAGCGGTATTATGCGGGGAGAAAAAAGACGGGAGAAGTATAAGCTTCTGCGAGATAAGTATAAGCTTCTGCGAGATTTTCCCATCCGCTTACGGGATTATCTCGAAAAGTTCGAGTTCGTGAGTCCCCGACACTCACTGAATATAGTTTGATGGGTGCAAAAAAAATCCATTTTCATTAATCGTGCACAGCCTAGATTCCCACTCTTTTGTTCTAAGGCTCTAATGCTAGGATTTTCAACCATTTGCGTTAATCCTAATTTCACAACTTTTGTTCCTCGAGGACATTTAAGTGCTGCAGTATTTTAAAGTGGATGCGCCTCAAATGCGAATTTTAAATGTGCCTCGTAAAATTATGGACGCGAGGCTTCCATAAACAGCACGGAAACAATAAAAAACTCAATATTGCATCTGCGGGAAGAAGAAAATGAATGCTGAGGCCCTTTTATTCGTAGTTTGGTGACAAAGGTGAGGCTTATTGTCAAAACAAGATCACGCCAACAACAACTGCTTTTTATCACAAGATGATTCGAAATTAAATACTGAGGAAATGAAGACGGAAGTTAGCAGACTTTTGTGAGCTGACCTACAGTTGGGACATTAATACAACTACAACTACGAGTGTCATTCTAAAAATATTCTAGCTCGATTACATGACAATGTTTGACTTCCTAAAGTTTTAAAGGATTCTTTAATTACCCAAAACTTGCAAATTTGGATAGCAAAAAGGTTTCCACCCATTTACTGTACATTTTGCCATTTTTCATTCGTTGATTCGTTGATCATCCACTAATTACATATATCATCAACTAATTAAATTCCATTTAACAATCAGATAATAATAATTCAATTTTTAGAGTAAATAGATTATTTTCCACTTCAGTAGATTAAATATTGATTAATAAAAACTCGAAAGAAAGACCCACTATTATTAGGGCTTTCCTAACAAAAAATGACAATAAAAAACAAACTTAGAATTATATTCCATTCTAACTTGGGAACACTGAAATGCTTAATGATAATAATAATAATTGCAGATTGTACCATAATCCACATTAAAAGGACTTACACTCGTAGTGTTCTTTGTTGGAAAGGAATTTTATAACTTTCATTCATAATAATTGTTCGATATTGAATAAAATACTTCTTTACTAAAATGTAAAAAGATCCAAACTTGATCCTTTGCGAAAATAGTCTCACTAGCGTATTTTCGCCCAACAATACTTCTATTCGATGCTGACATTTAGAGTCAGATTACAACGATGCCGAGTAACCCTCATGACGAATTTCGACTAATGGAAACTTACCTCACTATTTAAATCAACTAACGAATATTTTGCTTGACGAGAACCCACGTTTACGGTTACAAAGTACCAAAAATGACCAAAAATACTAGATTCTGTCCATTCTCGTTAGCTGGTATAAGATTTTCGTATATTTGGCAGGTTACGAATGTATATTTTACGATTGGGGACCCAATGGGAAACCGCGTTTCGGCAAAGGAATTCCGAAACGGATTATCCTCCGAGGTATCTTTGCATTTTTTTTCTCCATTTTTAGCACCATTAAAGAAAATTTTTCTTTTAAAATTAGTGAAGCATTATTTTAAGAATGCGCATGCAATTAAGAGAAAGGAATGTAATTAACGATTCCCCATAAATATATGCAAATTCACTTAGAAGCTTCTACGAACTAGCCATGGCCAATTTTAAAAATATATTTCAATCGATTTTAAGCTTCCATAATGATGCAAAAATGCGACCAATCTTTATTTTCGCCATTTTGAAGCAGCTTTTGATTAAATATCTCTACAGAACTATTATAATTAAAATACAGTCCAATGTGCAATTTATGCTAACGATAGCTTTCTTCTAAGACATAGTAAACGTTACCTCACATTAATAAAGAGACTCGTGAATGTAACATAAATTATTTTCTACGTTATAAGTAACATGAACCTACCACAGCGTAGGTCGACAAAAACGTTTCCCTTTTAAATTTCATTACTTCAGCGGAGAATTCCGGAATTCCGCACAGCTTTGCCTCAAATTTCACCGTAAAAATTTTTTTTGTTTTCCCCAGGAAAATCTTTCCCCAAAAAGCCCATTGGGTGTGGAACCTTCGATGTTATTTACCCGGAACTAATCGAAACCACAAGGAAGGAGATGAGAGGTGACACATGAACCGACGCCTTGACAAGATCACCCGCACGCACAGATATTAAACCGGCTTTCTCTACAAAAGACCTTTTCTCTAATGTTCTCCCTCCACCACTCAGACGCAGAGTGAAATTGCGGTTTCCTTGGAAACAGAGAAATTTGCCAGTTCAAAATCCCACCTTCATACGAATATAATCCAATAGCAAGACTTCCATGAGCTAATACATTTGATGCAAGCGAAGTCTGATCTCCAACTGCATGTCTTTTACTATAATATTTTCGCTTGGAAACTCTTCGCTACGCATAAACTTGAAATTGAATTCGATTTGAAACTGATTTTAAGGAATTTTAAAAACAATTGATAGAGCCAAAAACGATAAAAAATGTTTCTACATCTACATAAGTACCCTGCAAGCCGCCTTCCGGCGTGTGGCAGGGGGTTTCAGTGCCTTATGTGCTTTCACAGCTGAGGTCTTTTGCACATAGGCTCTCATGTGCAACTAATAAGATAATATAAAATTTGTGGTTGACTGAATAATAAAAAGTGGCACTTATGTTTAATACAATCTCATTTTCTGCTGTAAGCTGCCGTAGAATGTTAACAAACCTACGATACACACTTAATCGAAGTTCTTTTATAAACAAACAAAGGATATACTTTTTAAGTAAGGAAGACAAAGAAAAAATTTAATTTCTACTGATCATCGATAATTTTTCAGTTATATTTACGGGAAAACTCGAGCTACGTATTCAAATAGTTTCGGTCTCTATGGGCGGAGTAACTCTCTCTCCCACTCTACCGCCATAACCCAGGGAGCGTTTTATACCCTAAAATTCCTCTCCCTTCCGCTTAATTTACTCCGTTTCCTGACATAACAGCAATTTCCGGTTCGCGACATTTCTCCTTTTACTCCTTACAACCTCAAGGGGGAGGGGTTACAAGGGACCGCCCCTTTTCACGAGGGTATGACACCAACTTCGAGGAGAGATTTTGGGAAGGTTCCGAAACTAATGTGAGACCGTAAAGATGGCAGCGAGTTGAATAAGAGAGAGGATTTCTATCAAAGAAGGCGATTCTTATGGGTGTTAACAAGGCGTTCAGCAGTATACCTACAGATGCAACATTTTTAGAGACACATACTGAGAAGAGAATATCCAAAAAAAATGCCGATTTCGATTTTTCAAAGGTAGGGCGAGGTTTCATTTGAGAGATTTTTCCAATATAAGGGAATCGATGACTAAATGAAAAAAATTTAATTTACAAGGTTATAAAATATTCACTAAAAAGGCGTCAACAGGTACTTAAGCCTGCTTGTTACTAATTTGTATAATTTCATCGAGAACCTTGAAAATCAGAAATTTCAGCATACATCTAATCGAAAAAAATTTACCGCGAAAGAGACTGGACTTTATACCTCAAAGTAATTAAAATTACGCTTCTCAAAACTTTCGATTCTTGTTGATTTATTTGTATTTCCCCGTTCCGACAAATTCCAGCGTATCCAACAGATATGGTTTATAAAATATGCGATTCAAAAATGCTACTTCCGATTATGTTTCAGTTTGAACCATTGTGAATAAGCAAAAAATCTTGAGGGCTAAGAAGCATAGGGCAAATAGCATCTTCAGCTGCATAAAAAATTAATTACTCTTTACGTTAAATATTCACTACAAGAAGCGATTCCCTAACAATAAAAAACTGGGATACAATAAAGCCGATTATATGGACGAAATTCCTCTATTCATTTGAGTACGAAACATAAATATTCTCTAGGAAGTTCAGGATGCAAACTTTTGCACAAATTCTTAATTAGGTAAATTCAAAATTGGTAATAAATGTTTCGCGAACATTCTTTATTCCATTTAGTTTTCATGATGCTCCGATAAACGCCCAAAATATTTCAAACCTCATCTTTCGGGCGAACAGTTCCTAAAGGGGTTTGATCGGAAAAGTAATTTTGAGGAAAAGTTTTCACAGGAAAGAGCGGGCACACAAAAATCCAAGGAATCCTCAAGCGCTCAGTGGGGTGCGGCAACGAAAATCGGTAGTCCAATAACACACTTCCGTTGGGTTGAACAAACGGGGACAAATCCTCTGTCTACCAAAACAAGGGAGCTTCACTTCCACCCAATAATCCAACGCTTAAAAAAGTTGCGATCGATAGTAAATACCCTTCCAGGAGAAGACAAACAACCAATTCTCTAGCAACGGAGAGAAAGGACCGATAAAAGTCACAACCACAAATTAAATCCCTCGCGATGCTTCAAAGTGATGCTGTACAAAGAAGCACATCTGCGTATATTTAGTATTTCCTAAAGGACGGAGAAAATATACTAAAATACCCCTAAATAAATGATTCTAGCTTACCTATCACAGATCAGCACAGGTTCAAATGACGACCTTGTGGAAAGAGCTGAAATTATTTTTTTCACTGACGTACTCTTTACAAATAAATGAATTTATTTAGCTAACTTCTAAGTCTCTTGGTTGTCTTCCTTTCTTTTTTATATCATTCGCTCTTCTTTTTATAGCTCGATATCATCGATTTATAAACTTTTTATTACATTCACCCTTACCACTCTCTTCACACTTATCTTCGCCACACCCTCCACCATGTCTTTCAACTCTAAGTTCCTCCTTAATAATATGCCCCATCCATATTCTATCACAGATTAACATGCCTTTATAATGCTTCTATTACCTCCAAACCCACACTATATCCAAATTTTTTTAAGCAAGATTTTCATCAGGTTTAAACATTATGATTTTCATTGAAACCTGATTAATATTGGAATCGAGGAAGGGCAAATTCTAACATGACTACTGTTCATATTGTGCCAGCAAAACGCGCACGTACCAAATGAAAAGCAAAAAAACGCAATTACTCCCAGGTCCGTTCCATCTCGGAGATCATCGCCATTGAAGAGTGAAATCCACAGAAAGGAAACGGAGGAAAACGGGAAGCTGAGCCAAGGACGAAGCTTTTGGTATGCGAAGCAGCTCCTCACATTTCCACTGCGGACTTCCACAGCACATCTTCATTCGTAAGAGAAGCGACAGCTCGTGCTACTGACGACGGGAAAGTAATGGACGGAGTGCTTATGGAATTAAAAGTCTAGGCGATCTTGCGAAAAAAACTCAAACAAGGCCGTTTTGAAGCAGAAGAAGACTCCTGATCTTGAACGAATTAGATACTTTGGAGAAATTTTCAATCGGTGAATAGCGATCTGTATACTGGGATTCAATAATTTATCCACGGAACTTTTTTTTCCAGAAAGATATGTCATGGAAGTGAGGTAAGCAAACGGTGAAATGAAAATACAAACAAACTTTATAGGAGCTCTTTAACTAGCTATCTAAGAGACGATGGAAGTAAGAAAATACAAATATAACGCATGCAGAAAGATGCACAGAACCATCATCGACAAATTTTACTTAAGTTCTAATAAAAATTTATCGGAAGAGAAAATACTTAGGAAGCCCTTTTTTTAAATAAGATTTGTGGCGCAATCTTCTTTTTTCAAAAACGACTTTAATTCTTATGGTCCCACGACCACAACAACGTGCTTCTAACCTAAGATTGATATAAGGACGATCGAAAAATTTCGTTACTGATACTTAGTGGTAAAAATTTTACATACTTATTATTTACTTATGATTACTATTTAATAAATCAATATGCAAAGGCGTTACCTCGTTTAAGACCTAAATAATGGAAATAAAATATCTCGTAGACTTCCACAGCAAATTAACTTAAGGCATATTTTGTTACCCAGATAGCATCATTAGGCAAAGTTATTTTTCCAATTCATCAATATATGAAAGTAAAAATGGGAGAAAACCACCCTAACTTCTCCTCCCTTTTCCCTCAGCCGCTAGCATAACATGTCTCCAAATTAAATATCCTTAGGAAAAGAAGGAGAAACTTTCATTCCATAATTAATATTTAAGATAATTATTAACACCTTACTATGTAATTATTATTAAGATATCTTTAATAAGTAACTCAATCAAACAAGCATAAAAGATGCCATTTATAACTTCATGTATAAGAACCCTACTACATCAAAAACATTCAAAAGTTGTGGATATGGAAAAGAGGGAATTATAAGAGCACGTCCTTAACATTTTTAATTGGAGCATTAACTTGGCATAATTTTTTCCAACTTTTTGCGGTGAATGCCCATCCTCGGCTTGATCACTAAACCCGATCGTCTGTAACGCCACGACCACTTTGGCGTTAAAGAGCACAAGGAATGGTCACAGCCCATCGATCAATTCCTTCAGAATCAATCGGAAGTTTATAGTCTCCGATGGAGATGGAGAAGATCTTCCGTCTTCTCGGAAATAACAGTAAGTGCCAAAGCAAACTGTCTTGGAGATCACGAACGGTTTTAACTGGAGCAAGCTTCTGGATGGACAACGAAAAAAGAAATGCTGCGTAACTAAAGAGACAGAGGAGGTTACTCAGCTTAGATAAGATATACGAGACATGCATCGAATGACAATTTCCAATATGACAGAACTAATCTCTCTAAAAACTAAGCAAACAGAAAAATACAATCAATGAACGACGCCTTCACTCTGTGATATTCCATCAGTAGGTAGAAATAAAACACTGTAAAACTCTCACGTGATTTAATAAATCAGAACGACCGGTTCCAACTAGTAGATAATCATCATCATGTGAGCATCCAAAAGAGCGAAGTATATACACAATTCCATTACCCCCGAACCGGGTGGGATTTTTGCAAAGTGATTTATTTCTACCCACAAACATAAAAACTTGGAAAAAGGAATTTCGTTAGCGGAAAACACTTATCTTATTTATGCTACAGTACAGCAACTGTCAAGTCACGATTCTCTAACAAAAGACTTGAGAGGCCTCCATATCATATACATCTATAAAATTTTTCACGTAATTAACAAATTTATAACATTTAAAGAATAATTATCGTACGATTATAATAATTTTAGAAATAGCTAACCAAATTTGCATACAAGATTGCCTATTCAATGAAACCCACAAAAAGTAATGTGCATTCTCGTTTCCGCTTAATATTTCTGCCATTTTCATGGCAAAAATCGCTATAAATATTTTCGAAATCCGGAATAAGGCTCCACCAATATGAAGGATTTCGGCTTCTTGACCTTTAAAATACTGTTAGTGTGATTTGAAGAGGCATGAAATCCTCTTTCAATACGTTTCGCGAGCATTACTTAAATTAATAAAATGTGTATAGCACTTGATCGATTCGACGAAGAGTGGCCTGCAAGAATAGCTTTATACAATAGCCCACATATTTCAGAATCTTTAATCTTTTGACAGCAAAGGACGAAGGCGAAAGTAAATGAAAGATTTTTTAAATTTTCCCCTGTAAGGTACAAAAGAGCAAGAGATAAATTATACCTATAGGTAATATTACGGTAGTAAAAGGTAACTGCCATAATCTTTTTCGCAATAAAACCTTGTATAACATAAAAACAGTGCTCGAAAAGTAGCTGATGTTTCATCGAATAATTCGATGTACATCTGTGGTTTTCATAAAGCCATGGTCTCGCAGCAATTCGAACCTTCCGTTTCTTAGCGTCTGCATACCCGCGGCTTCATAAAATTAACAACCTCTTGTTTATGGTTGATAACTTTATCACTTTCAGTTCATGTTATAATCTTCGATAAAAATCCTCCATCCTGAAAACTCCCCATGGATTTTAACTTTACCGTATACGAGCTTCCGCGAATAATTCAAAGTCATGAATTAAATCGACGTTTATTGCCCTCTATTCACAGTGGATATACGTTATCTCCAGAATCCCAGCCTCCCCCAAACACAATGAATAGAGATAAGCCTGCGCATGGAATCGATGGTCGCAAAAGTCGCTTAGTGAATTTATACACACGTAACTTCGCGATCTAAAGATAATATCGTTCAGGAGCAGATTTGAGATAAATAAAAATAAGTTTCAATATACAAAGCCAAGCATGAGATGGCCCTGTATTAATTTTCCAGCGATATCAAAGATAAATTCCACTCAGCTATATAGGGGGATGGACATGAGCTAGAAATCCTCCGATTTTTCGTATACATTGCTTCCCTCAAAAAGATTTTCTTTGTCGTTTTTCAGGCAGCCAATAACTCGCATGGAATTTATTGATGTGGACTAGAAGATTACTAGCATACAATGTAAATATTCTCATTTTATCTATAATACTTTATAACTGCGACAAATCAGGATAGAATCCTAGAGAAACTTTCCTTCGTCTACAGTATGTATTCTTATAGTTTTAAATGCATGTCGAAAGCCTCTCAATCATGAATGGACTTCAAAAGGCAAAGCTGAATAACATGCATATATATCTAATGAGCGAAAAAGAAAAATTTAATTGATAATTGGCTAGTAACCATCTGCAGATTAAATACAACCCGTAAAACAATCCTTCCGTTGATAAAACTTTCAAATGTCAACGGAAACTTGAAAAGGTCACTTACTTCAAAATCTGAAAAGATTAGCCAGAAATGGTAATCAATAATATTACGGTGCTTGAAGTAACATAAAGAATAAGTAAACTTCTCTGATTCTGCGAAATATTAGCATTACTTCTGACAAATAAAAAAGGAAACGGCTAGATGAACGAAAAGTGTTTTTTTTTTTCATTTTTGACTTTTCATGAAATTCCGAAATAACCTTTCGGGCAAAAATTTTCACTTACTTGCGGCCCACCTTCATTAATGAGTATAGGAGTTTTTCAGCAAAGTGGGTTATTTCAGCTTTATGTTGCGATCCCTTTTTCATTAAATTTGCAAAATATGTTAAAACGAAATACGAGTTAAGGTGGATGAGAGGTCCATCGTCTCCAAATAAAGGGTCAGTCTCATGTAACCTATTACACATGCCGAGTTATCAATTAAAGAATAATTAGTTGAAGGGAATCATAGAAAATGCCATGTTAACAAAGGCATACTATTGTAATTTTTTCTCTTCTACGGGGTAAATAAAGAGGTACTTCCCTTTAAGCCGCAGGAACTCACCAACGTCACTAGGTTATTTGGTCTTTCTTTTACTTCAAGATTATCGAGCAGGTTCGTTGGCGCCGTCCAGATCGCCAACGACATTGCGCAACGTCGTTAAAGAATTCACGTGACGAAGCTCGCATGCGATAACTCTTATTCTTCCCTTTAGAGGGCAGGAGATACTTTTAGCAATGGCGTCTTAGCGGCTTACTTTTAAAGGAGAGGGAATTAAACTCAAATAGGATACTGCTGTCACGACGTAGAATGTATAGAAGTAGAAAAATAGTAGATGACAGACATTTATAAGGGTGAGAATAGTGCGTCTGCAATAATGTCGTAGTGCCCACATCTTTAAATTGGAGACTCTGATGTGATAGAAGATTCCCGGAGCGTCCTGCGACCTTCTCCTTTGAGGGCGTAAAGGATTCGTTCAGCTCGAGAATTCTCATCCTCACCTCCGCATTATTCGAAAAGTATGCCAAGCACCGAACGTTAAGACGCGAAGCAACGCAGTTCCTCTCCTACGGCTGCAGTCAAATGGCTCTAGGACATGGAGCAGACTACAATCGATCGAGGTAATTTTGCTTAAAAATTCGTCGACCATGAGTACTTGGAGGCTCACTCGTGCAGATAACCTCGGGCTGTTCCGTTAAGTAACGCAGAGTAATTATATTTCTTTGTTTCAGAAAAATGGGAGGAATGAGGGCAGAAAAATAAGCAAAACTTAATAACATATGCAAAAACTGCTTTCACGGCATCACAAAAGAAAATCATAGCTTCTGCATCTGTATATAAGCATGGTGGAAAGACTAGAGAGTCTGTAGTCTTTCCACCAGGGTAAACTAGTGACTAAAATGATTATGCCGAGATGTAAGGTTCAAATCACAAGAAAAACTGAGGGAATGCAAACAAAAATATTGCTATGTAACAAAATAACAAACCTTTTCGGTAGACGTCCAAGTTAGCGAAGAAATACAGAGGGTAAATTGACTGGATCGATAAAAGTTTTATAACATAAAATTGTGCAATAAATAACATTTAATTTCACCTTCAACTGATAAGAGTTTAAGTATCATTTATCCTAAGAGCAGGTGCATTAACGATACTAGGATACCAGCAAATCCCCTATCCTGTATCGTATGCAACCTTGCTAGCTACCTAGCATTCCAATATTCGTGATTTTCAAGACGAAAGACACGTGTACGTGGCTCGCCGATAACTATCGAAAACTAAACAGGAAATAAACCCAATTTATTCAAGATATTTAATTTTACTGGCATACGCAAATCGTTATAATTCTGGAGAATATTTGAATTTTTCACAAATCCTTTAAAGGGTTTAAAGTACAGAGTCCTGTATATGTACACTCGGAAGCACCCAATCATTGAAATAAATTTGAATTACGTGAAAGCTCCGCTTTAGCCATTAGCAACTCTTTCAAGTAAGAATGGGAAATATTCGAAGTCCTAAGAAAATACACGATTAGTTGCAATCCTAACTGAAAATGACTATTAAAAGAATTAGAGATTGTGAAAGACTAGGAGGAGGGAATAATGATCTAATGGACCATCGTTCTACCTCCTGTAAGGGCCAACGAAGCAAAATTTGGAAATATTCAACCGTGGAAAACGAGGGTCAGTGTAACTACGGAAATATTACAAAGCTGATATTTAATAAAAGAATAAAATAAAAACTAAAGGCAGGGGTGTAATCAGGATTTGTCTCTGGAGGGAATCAGAGGCGTGGAGTAAACGAAAAATTGCCCTGCATTCACAAGGAAGGCAAACTTCTGCCTTAAATTTAACAAAGATGGAATAAGATTTATATTTACACATATTCCCTTCGAGTTGCCAGTAACGTGTGTAACTGTTAAAATATAAACGATTACAATTAACCTCCCATAACTTCAATTTTAAAAAACCTATTTTAACCCTGGGGGGTTTAACACCCAAATCCCCCGTGGCTACGCCAATGCTGAAGGAACAATAGACAAGAGAATTATGCGAACTCCCTTTTCGTTATCAAGCTCAGATGGCAAGGTTTTATGGCATAAAAAGAATCTATAACGTTTCGGAGCTCATTTATACTTAAAACATTTTCAAAATTATAAGTAGAAACATTTTGTATTTTGAATGCCCTTTTCCAATTGGTTATATCCAGATTTCTCCACTTTTGAAATTCAATAATGAAAATAGTGCATATAGTTTGGTACCAACCAGCCACATGATTTTTAAAATAAAAAATGCGATCCAATCTAGTTCCCGAAAACCGTTGTTACGAAACCTTATTCCATTTTCCTACATCATAAACGGAAAACTCAGCAAGAAAGCCACCAGAGCCTCGATGTTTGGAATTGGCGAAGGCTTTATTAATTTGAGAGATCCAACGCCTCATTCCGAGGAAAATCGATAGAATGAAATATTGATCAACCAATGAAAATGAGAAAATTTAAAATAAATGAGCTAATAGTAAGGATAATCGATCAGCTGTTACTAAAAATTTATCAAACCCAGCAGCACCGATTTCATACACATGAAAACCCATTCGCATCGACGGTTGCAAAAAGGGCCATCAGCAAGCATTATATTTACATGACCTTTCAGAGGCCGACCAAAAGTTTCCACGAAATAAAACGGGCTGAAAGGCTCGCTTCATCTGCATTATTTATAGAACAACCGACGATGATGACTCGAATGGAAAGCAAAAATCGAAGCTAGCGTTTCCTTCGAAAACACGCAAAAGCTAAATTCACAGAAAATACATATTACGATAAAAGATTATTCACAAGATTGTCCTATTATTTAAGAGCACAAATTTAAGGACTAGATAAATCAATTAAAAAGCCAATATGTTTACATTTAGACTATCCTGAAATAATTCGAATGAAAATCGTTCTGTGGGCACAAAGGATTTCTTCTTCTCTAATTGAATACGTTCGTATTATCGTGAGTGTCTGATTCTGAAAAATGAAACCGCATATTGGGAAAGCACTATCAGCCCCAAGCGATTCCGTTACTTAATATATTAGACTGAAGTACGGTAACCTCCGCTACAGACCCAAGTTACCCAAGGTCTTATACTACTGCACACTAGTATGTTATCTTTCGACACATCTTGCGCGCAAGACGTGATCAATATGTAATAATAATTGCACGAAGAGTTTCGTGTTCAACATTTTACTGCGATATTCTATAACTATAATCATTATTGAATATCTCGACTCTATTTTTCTCAAATCAAGTTTTTTCAATCCGATGCAGTTACGAAGAATGATTATTTCCAGCTGTTAAAATCATGTTGGTGGCGTTTGTTATTTCCTTCCATCCTCAAAAATAGCCGCGTTTTGCAGTGCCTTAAGGCTGTTGCATCTCTTGCTTACTGTCTAACAATAACAGGTATAAGCGAGAACCTTTCAGTAATTCCATTTTCCGCCAGCCAAACGACCGGTATATCGATTCTCCGCTCTCTTTCTATCGACCGTGATGTAAAACTCCGCCGAGGTTCGCCCTTGTGTCATAATCGTAGTGAGGGACGCCTGTGGGAGAAGAGGTCGAGGGCGTGTGTGCGTTGACTCATGTCAATCGCAGACGGAAGGCAAACGACATCCTCAACATCACCGATAGAGAGGACCACTTGAAAGGGTAGACTGAGGGTATTCTCCCACCTAAGCAATTACACGACACAAAAATTGCTTTTTCTCGTCGAGGCTTCATCAGCAAATGGTTAAAGATTTACAATTCGTTGTTTATTGGATCCCTTTGCATAAATTTTAAATATTGCATGACAAAGGATTTGAGTAAGGGGTAAAAAAACGATAAGAAGCTACCTGTGTAACTATTGATCCAAAATACGTATTACCTATGAGATTTTTCCTAAGAATGTGGCCAAATGATATTGCCCGGGAGCAATTCCATGTTCTTACTATTTATTGCTACGGAAGATAATTTTTATTTTTGAAGGTGATGCCACCAAGAAAAGATTGATTAAACTTTTATTAAATTCACAAAGGCAACTGAAATCATTTATGAACGGTGAAATTTTGGAAGAATGACGCCATTCATTACATATCATCCTGTTACATATGATTAAATGTTCGAGACATTTGTCATCGGACTTGCCTAATTACCTAATTGAGAAATGAACACAAAAAACATTAAATTCTTGCAGCCGAAATTTTTCACATTGCGTTCCATATGAGACTACAAACATCTGCTGAGTTAACTACTGAAGTAGGTGAACTTGAAGTAAAAGATTCATGAATGCATTGTTCTTAATAATTCATGACCGCTTTTCCACGAAAAGTAAGGCACATAGAATTGGGGTAAGAAGAAATCAAAGATTTCAATGATTTTACGTGAATAGATATTTTCTTAGCTGAATTACAGACAGCACGATCGACTTCGTAACTGTCGGCATTTATTACAGTATTACGTTTCGCGGATTCAAAATCACGTTAAGTAGACAAAATCTACCAATTTTATCCCTGGAAAAATCAGGCCGCGGCGTATTAACCCGTGAACCAGCTCTTTGAACCAAGTAGTTTCTCCTCGACCTCTACATTCAAATGTTAGAACGTCGATGCGTTATCACAGTCCCTAGGAATTAACAAAGGGAAACAGAAATTATGAGTTTGGGTCATACCACCGAGTGGTGTAGCGAACTGAACATGGAAATAACGCCACGTGGTTTCGTTCCATGCCGCCGAGTGCCCACCCCTCCATCTGCTAGGTTACCGTGTCCGGATCGGCGCCAGAGAAGGCGCCTAACTGAGGAATCGATAGGACGCCGTGAGGGGAGAGGGCATATGCGGACTGCAAGGCCGCAATGCGGCCGGAAGAAGGTCCGCTAAAGGATGAGGACGCAGGAGGGGAAAGAAATGAAGGGTCGAGTCGGTTTCTCTTTTTTTTAGCTCTCCTTCCATGAACCTTCCCCATCCTAAACCACCTTTCTTTTTAGATCGGCCGGAAAATAAGAGACTGAGAGGCACACTGGACTAACACCTGCTATTCGCAAGAATCTTCTATTCACAGACCCTCCAGAAAGGTAGGTTATCATCTTCTAATTTTGTATACAATAGTGATGAGTTTTTACCTATTACGAACAAGGTTAAAAATACTTATTCTTAAAAATATGCAGCTACTAATAAATAACGTCACAAACATTTCTCCGATAATTACTTTAGCGCAGAGAATCATCAGCGACTTTAATTTAGCCCAGATTGAACAGCATTCTTTTCCATTATCTGCACTAGTAAATAACAACGCTTTAAAAAATTTAATTAAAAATTTTTTGGTAGTATGACTGTAATCATTGGAGCCCGAAAGAAGTTACAGACATAAATATGGCTACATCATGATCATCATTATTGGCCCCCTTGGCCGTTGTTGTTGACCTAACATCGGAATGCATCAGGCTCAACATTGATCATGTAAACAAAAGCTCAATGTGATGAAAAATAGCAATCTCAACAGTATACTGATCAGCAGGGGAGAATATAAACGACGGTTGCGTCAGTTCAGTACATAAGATTATGGACAATCAAAATTTACGTCGTTCAAACCAAGTAATGCGTATATTGCGTTGACAATAAATAGATTAATTCTATATCGAATTCGGAGGATTAACTTCATATTTACTTTTACACAATCAGTACTTATGTATTATCCTAATGTTTGAATCCTAACCATAGAGCTCTGCAGAGGAAAAACCTACTTAGATAAAAATAAAATGGTATAATAGTTTGATAACGGTTGAAAAATATAAGTAAACCATATATTTGAGCCGAATCCAAAAAATTAACTAATACGATATATTGATAAAAACGTCCATGTCATACATAGCGATACTCTAAGAGCTTTCCAATTTAACTCTCCTGAAATGATGTTATTATGATACTAACTTTATATAAAAGCAAACTCTTTAAGTTAAAATCTAGATTAAACTCCACACTGATGAAAAATTATATATTTGCCTAGCCAGGATTTCAATTGCCCTGGAACGTTCCTGATCAGGCAATAAATAAACTCCACAATCAGTAGCGACAAGATGGCGATGACCAATCAGGCGTAACTGAGGCAGCGAGCGAGCCAATGTGTCTCCGTGTGTTAGAGACGCTTTGAGAGTAATTGCCCAGGCGATCCTTCTCAATCCCTCTCACTAGCCAGGGATATCAAACCAGAGGCCTCGATTCGGAAAACTAGAAGCGAGAAGTAGCAATCACAAAAGTCATGGGAATGAGAATGATATACTCTTCTTCTACAGGATTCAAAATACGACTTTCCATTTAACTCCGTCCCATTGCCCTAATTAAAAAACGTTATTCCAAATGTATTTTACTTAAAGTGACTTCCGAGAGACTAAAACGCAAACTTTCCATACGCAGGCTAGAACAGATTCATCTTCTGTAGTCAAATAGCAAAGAAAATCATTCGAATTATACGAAAATCACTAAAAACGGCGTTTTTAATTCATTTTAAAGTCACAGAAATAAATAAATTAAAATCCCTCCATTTTTCAAAAGCTCGATACCCGAGTTATTAATGAGTTAAGTATTTAATTTGTTAGAAGCATAACTCCTCGGTTCGTTCTTATTAATAAAAACTTGTAAGGTCAGTTAAAGAAGATAATTTTGAAGAAGGCACATTTTCATTCCACAGTGCAAACAGTGAATCTCTTTAAAATATTAGCGAATCCTTAGCTAGCTGCTTTGGGGTTGAATATTGACATTTTATGCCACAGCTTTAAAGAGGAATATGTTTTTATTTGAAAACTTTACAGCTCAAAGTACTGGAAAGCTCCCTTACATAAAACTAAGCATAACGCCGAAAGAAAGAAGATAAGAAAGTTAAAGTCGGTAGCATTAATAACCATTATGTATGGGTATATAAGGAGTTTCATACTTAAAGTTTCCCAGTTTTTGCCTCAAAAACATTGTTGGTGAAACTTTTAAAATGAAACTTTACGACAGAAAGAACTGTTTCATTAAGAAAGAAGCGAAATATCGAAATATGAAAATCGATGGAGCTTTACAGAAAGATGACAATTGGATAGGAGACGTAGTAACTAAAAATTTGAAATCTTCTTCAAAGGTGATGAAATCATTGAGATAGTTTACACTTGTTAGAGAAACTATTATTGCGGTCAAATAAGAAGAATTTCAAAAACTTTAAGTTAAGACGTATCTTCCAATTAAAGACCACAGAAAAGTTTGCCAGAATTGTTACATGTTATGTCTACTTTCCTTCTTTAACGATATGTAGCTGCATGTTTCTTGAGATTTCCGAATGAAAGCATGACCTAACTAAATAAATATTTATGGGAAAGTCACACTTTAAGTTCAAAAATAAGTTTTTTATGACCATGGTTACGTCACGGCGGAACCTTCAGAATTAACAGCCCTTTACGGCAGCCGCGGAACTAATAAGGAAATCGTCGAGTTTTCAATATCGTTAGATTTCAGGAACTTTAACTACAACGCAGCTAAAAATATAGCGGTTAAATATTCCTGCAGCACGTAAAAATGAGGTATTTTAGCATTAATTAATTTAAAATTAATAACTTTAAAGTTAAAGAGAATTTACTAAATCTGGGTGTAAGGAAAAGAGGACGGAAATATACTTTATGTCGAGACTAATGCAGAATAAACATAAATGATAAGGATGAAAACAAAGATGGACTCGGACTTGTGGAAAAAGGCCTTCCGAATCTGCCCATGTATAGGTTTTCAAGCCATCCTTCCACAACATCGCGTAAATGGATTATATTGCAGATGCTTTCCGGATACACTGTATGCAACAGGATATTTTTTCTTAATATCCACGTATGGAAGCGGAGGTCACGAAATTAATAACGTCCGAGTAGAGAAGCTAAAAATGAAGCATATCCATGGGACCATATCATTGCCTTATTGGGTTTGCTTGGTGGAGAAATGAATCCCTGGGGTTAGCCGCACCCGAAAGAGGGAGGAATATAGAGGTCAAGTGAGGGCATGTCTCGTGACCTCCCTTACCCTTCGCATTCCCTACCCACGGGACTTTAGAAAAATATCAACTTCAGACATGCAGGATTATCCGCATCGAGGACGAAAGAAATTAGCCTAGAGCGCAGCGGGGAAAACCCTCCTATCTACGGAATCTGATATCTTTCATTCTTCAGGGGTAGGGTCAAAGCTGCAAGCACCTTTCGGACTCAAAGAGATTGTATCGCTGCTAAGAAAATGAGAGGATCGTAAAAGATGATACGGGGAGATAACCTTGCACAATTTGCCCGACAGAAAAGTATAAAATTAAATTTTTGAAAGAATACTTTTCGGGAATCTGGTAGTGCCAAATGACCGGTTTTTATTTTAACTCACAAAAAAACTCCCAAAGAACAAAATCTGATCAACGAATTAAGAAATATAACATATCATAAAGTTAATACTATGCAGTAGGTTTATTTATGATTTATGTAGTGTATTTACAAAGACAAACAGCCATTCCCTAACATGAAAAATTTAACTAACTGGGACTCGAACCTAAGACCTTTGGACTGGGGCGCTAGCACGCTAATCACTCCGCCACCGCAGCTAAAATTTATTGAGAAAGTAATGAGAAAGTATATTATCTACGCTGAAAATGGAATGGAAGATCCTAGTTCATAGTTGATCAAACTTTTTCATCGTATTTAATTATTATTTTTTTGGCATCGGGTATAGAAGAGTACTGACTACTTACAATTTCGCCTCTATAAATTTCTAGTGAACACAGATGATTTTAGACTTGTCATTCACTCAAATCGGGTCACGTAAATGGAATATCTAACGCTCTATATTATTGCTAAAATGGAATGATTTTAATCCTCTTCTATGGGCCGAGCAGATGATTGGACCGAGAGGATTATACAGTTCGGAGTATGTACAAAGCAATAGATATGGATAGCGTGAGGCAAATATAGGACAATGGTTTTATTTTGACAAACAATATAGAGATTTAAGACTCTTTCATGATATAATCCTAACAACAAGGACATTGAGTGACAACGTTTGTTTTTTTTTCGTCAAAAAAGGACGAGCAAAACTAAATTCTGTTGTATACAATTCGTAGTTTATACATCTTGTATGCATTCCTATATATTTGTATTGTTCACCCATTTATCATCGACTTATTCCACATCTTTATTACTGCGCAATTCAAATATGCCTTACGTAGTAAACTGTGAACTGGATGAATTTCACCCTCACGAAGTATGTACGTATCTAATTTATCTTAATAGTAGCAGTAAAAACGATTTTGTTAAGATTTTTATGTTGCTATTTCATGGAAAAACTCAAATTAGCTATCTAGTTACAAGCAGAAATAATAAAGAACAACTCATGCAACAATATGATACAAAAATGAATACCATCTCGGAGCGTTGGAATAAATCACTTTTCTGCATCTATTAGAAACGTTCGCATTCATTTTCTGAGATAATTTGGCTCAAACAAAGAATAAAGATTGACTGAAGTCATCAAATTAGAAGATGAGAGAAAATGTCATAGATTCAGGAGGCATAAGAACGGAGGGAATGGCCAAATGGAAAGAAAACTAAGTAGGATTTGGAAAGCAGGACGAAAGGATAAAGTGTTGTCTACTGTTTCATACACATGAAGGATTGACAACGGTCCAGCGATGCCGAGAGAGAAATGCGAGAGAGAAAATTGGAGAAGACCACGTTAAATGCGTTAGTGAAAACATCAAGAAACGATAAGCAAATAACGAACGAAAGTCTTCTATGTATAGGATACCTATATACCTTCTATGTATGGGCAATGTGAAAAATGTTCTGGTAGGATAGCTCAACGGCATAGAACTATGTCGCCGGGAAAGGGAAAATCCCAGGTTCGAGTCCCGATCCAGCCAAACTTTTTTCATGCCCACTTCTCCTTGGAGATAATCAAAGATTTATCGGTGTCAACTGTCAACTTTTCAAAAGCTACGTGGATGGGTTTACGGAGAAAAACATAAGCTTCCAAAAGTAACGTCATTTCACCTTTCACCCAAATTTATTTATCCCCAGAACTTCATTATTTATTTGCACGCGGTACTTCGTCTCCGGTTAAGATAAAATCTACATCAGAAATATTGTCCAACAGTTCTTTCAAATTACATTTACATTGAAGTAAGAAAACATCCCTCGAGAAATATCGAGCGAAAATACTTGTCTCGTTTTACTGGTGGGAAATTTCCCGTTTTCATCGCGGTTGGGAAGGGTCAGCATACATATGGAGAAACATAATGCCTTCAGTATAAGCTACTAACCCTATAGAATGGACTCACATTTTAATCATGAGTAAAATTTGGTTATCGAATGTTTGGTGAAGAGCCGCATTTCCAAAATAATAAGAAGAAATTGACTACCCGTTGAAATTTTTATGCTGTTAAGGTCATTTGATGTCTGGAAGACATATTATACATGGATTTTTTAATTACTACTAATAACGTTATTCTCCAACGATAAAGGAAAATAGCCTGGCAGGCGATACGATAAATATTCATCGGTAGTGCTCGTTACCGATAGGACAAAAAGAACTCTTTGACACGCCTCACATTGGTTCTTCAAGTGAACTACGCACAAACTTGAGACGTGACAAACAAATCAAGACATGAATACAGATGTAACATTTAATTAAACAGTGGAGCATACAAGAATGCTCATTGATGCGTTAATTAAGAGCACGCGGAAAATTAAACAATCGATGATGACGATTTTTCTTATCCAAACATCTGAAAAGCTGAAATAATTATAGAATTCTGAAAATTCATTCTCTATAGCTTCTAAGAAGAATAAATTCCGTTTCAAAACGTCCAATCCTAGTTTCACAAAGTATCCTGTATTCGTAACGTATAAAATTTACTTTCGGTTGAGAGCGAGGAAATAATTTTTCCAAAAATAAACGACCGCAAACGAGATTCATCCAAAATGCAATTACCTTCAAATATTCCTTTCTTTACTCCCTTTCATATGGTTATGAAATACGCTCCGTCCCGGTGGTAACGAGAAAGGCACATTTTTATCAGACAAAAAAATAGGGAACATGTTTTTTGGCTCTCGTTTAAAAAGCACCGCAATAGAATAGAGACTCCACAACGAACAATTAGGATTCCAACTAAAAAACCGCCAGCGAATAAAAATTGCCGAACAACGCTGTGGAGTGGATAGCAAATTTCCCCTTTTCTTTCATTAAGAAGTCTATTACGGTAGGCGAACTGTTTCTCAGAAGTTATCGCAATGAAAACAAGAACACTCGCCGTTTAGTTAAAAAACGAAACAGTTAACCTATGTCCTTCTGAACGTCTCTTTTCCGTTTCCCAGAAGACAAAACGCTACCGAGGATCCGGCGAAAGCGTATGAAAAACACCCGAACGTCATCTTCCCAGCGAAAGAGCCAAAGGTACGATAGCGGCCTTCCGAGCACGTTCACGAATCGCGAACCCGGCGAAACGGGCAAAAGATCATAGTAACCAAAAAGGACACAAAACCACACACATTCACACGCTAACGGAGCCATTTTCCATCAACTAATGGCGTTCCGCAGACAAAACTCGCGAAACAATACCCCCCGAAAAGCAGCGAGTGAGCGGGAGTCGCTGTGACAACGACACACGAGTTTACAGACAGAAGGCGGTGGCAGAATGGAGAGATTGAGAGAGAGCAGGGGTACCATTAACATAGGCAAACAATGGACCTCCGCTAAACTCGGGTATGCTTTCCTTCATCATCTGCCGTGTAATGGGCACGCCGTGCCCTACATACGGCACTAGAGAAGGTGGCGCTTTCCACACAAATAACACCGCAGTGGGGGAAACTAGAAAAGATGAGCGCAGTTTTGCAGCGGTGTGGGTGGATGGAGATGAGAGCGAGCTTGAGAGGATTGGCGCTTCGGCGTGCCTTCGCACGGCCCTGAAACACGCTCGCAAGTTTGCCTCCACTTAATGGAAACATCTCACAGCGCTTCAACCAAGTCTGCGCAAGTGTAGAAAGGATGCAAAATAATCGAAGCAAAAACCTCCCCTGTCTGCTAAAATGCCCTTCGCCTCAATTTTCATTCGCTCGTGATTTCTTCCTTGATTCAACTAATCTTCCGTCGAGAGTATACAATGAGCAACGATCACTCTGATGTTACACGGTGATTGAAAGTCTATTTTCTTTGCAATCAATGAAACAAGTTAGAATTATGATATTAATTACACAACAACCTGAATTATATACAAGGACAAACTACTCCAAATTGTTTTACCAGAAACATATCCCTAAGAAAAATCTCAAGGAAAAGCGGACGTGAAAAAGTTCTGACAGGACCGGGACTTGAACTCTTAAAACTTCCGCTGCCCGGGGCCAAGGATTTTTCTGGGTGCGCGCCTTTACATGCAATGTCACATTGACCCTTTTCCCTGCAGATAACATTAACAAGAGGCAAACCAAACCTGATTTTCATGCCTCCAGGAAGATATCTGAATATGCTCTTAACTCAATTAACTTCTCGTTCAAATATATCGGTTGACATCTAGTCTAGTCTAATTGACATCTAGTGTAAGCAGTAATTTGAGTTCATGTATCGTCAATGGAAATCTACATAAATACCCTGCAAGTCCCCTTTTGGCGTAGCAGGTGGTGCAAACACCAAGCGTTCGAGTTACCTCTTGAACTTATTTTTGTCGCGTATAGTTCGCGGAAAGATTGAGTCTCTAAAACGACTTGGCATCTATTTCTCTTATTTTGGATCGGTCGAAGCAGCAGAAGGGGGTCGCATAACAGCGATTACGTCTTCCGCTAACGTACTTTCTCTGAATTCAGCAAATCTGAATTTAGCAAGCAATCGCAGGTTAGCTTATAATCTTCTTTCTTTCGAGGATTCCCAATCTGCATCTGAGAGCATTTTGGTAGCACATGCTTTTTTATCTTAGCACTTATTAATAAATCATAACGCCTTGGGCTACACTTTCTCAAGTTCGCAGGTACCTGTTTCATCCGATAGGTCCCATACACCTGTCTCATGTGGGGCGTGACCAAGGTGAAATAACATCGCTCTCTAACCTTTTCATTGCATCTACCTACAATCGTATTTATACATATATGAAAAATATTGATAAACACACTACACAAATAAATAACATAAGCATGTTCTTGTCCTTGTAATAAAGGCTGGGGTAAGGTCAGATAATCAGAAAAATATTTATAAAAAATCTAATAATTTAAAGTACATACCCACAGAAATTCATAGAGCATTGAAAGAACCATGTAATACTTTATGAATTGATGAATCACTGTCATACTTACAAATTAGGATCGTAAATGAGATGGGTAACTATGAGTGGAATATCTTACGTCAGCAGACGTTTGGGCATCTTTGTTTTAGAGACTTCAACAGCCTTCATTAGCAAGTCTAAACTTAATTTTTTAGTTGCCTACGCAAAACACATATTGGGAATACCGTCACTTTCCGTGAGATACTAATTGATGAAATATTCTTATAATTATTACTTAAAAGCGGTAAGTAATATAAAAACTAACAGAAACTAAAAATGCACGATGAAACCTTTAATTATGAAATAGAAATAGCAGATATAAATGAACAGCTAGAAATATATACATAGATATCAAGGGATAATCAATTTTTACGAAACATTGTGTGCCACTGAACTGGTTGGACTACATATCGAAACCTTTTCATTTTCTTTAAATAAAACCTTTTTAAGCATAGTTTGCCAAAAATATTTCAAAAGAGTTATTCCAATACTTTGGGAGGCACTCTAATGCATAATAGAGCCCACTTTCTCACGTAGTCAAAAACTAATATTCAATTTCGGCTAGCCTCTTCATGACATCCCATTAAGTTCCTTAGCTACCCAACTTTCCCTAATTCATACAATGCGCATAGTTCACAAGCTTCCTACCCGCATGTTCGCCTTATTGGAGGCTCCTTAAAGCCCAAACCGCAACATGTTAGCCTCGTCACTTAGAACTCGGTTATTAATTTTCACATTCGGACAGTCCTGCTGAGAGTTAGCTACCACTGTGGATGAATTGTCTTCTTTAGTCTTCTTATTCTGAAAAGGACGTTAAAACACTTATTTTCAAATATTTCTACTACGCAACTCAGATTTGTTAACAGCTCTTGAAGAAATAAATTACGCATGGAATTTCTTGAACACTGCGAAAAAGATCAGAGAAATAGATGCTAAAACGAATCGATACAAGAATTCATTTTTTCCGCGAACGATAGTTCGCGAAAGTAATAGATTAGCGAAGTAAATTCAGTAAATTCATGGTGCTTGCACCCCTTGCCATACGCCGAAAGGCGGCTTGCAGGGTACTAATGTAGATGTAGATGTAGAAATTAAATTAGAAAACTATTTAGCAGTCCTATCAGTCGACAGATTTCGGGATCTGCAACCATCTTCAGGTAATAGCCCTTCCAATAATAATAACCTGATTTGACAACATAATTTTGAAAAAAAATACCTTAATCCACCTTTCAAAGTATAGATATATAAGTTCGTTGAGTTGAATTTAAATACCAAACCGAGCGAGATACGAAGAAATTCAGGAAAAGTAGTAAAAACAACCCTGAGAAAGAGAACTGAAGCAACTTGCTAATTTTTGGGTACCGTTAGTTGGTAGTTAGTCAGTAGTTAGTTTAGTTAGTTAGTACAGCAGATAACCGTAGTTTCGTAACCATAAAACAAATCATTAAAATAGTTTCCGCGTCAGAGGCGAAGGCGATATCCAGCAAACCCTATGCGTTACAAACTAACGAAACTGCTTAATTAAAATACGAGACTTCTCTTTAACTATTCGAACTGATACAAAACCACATCGATAACTGTCACCATGGAAGCATGAACGAAAAACAAGACGAGCCTTTACTGCGCATCGCGGGTTGTGGGATTCCCTGGGACAGTTACCACAAATCCGTCAGTGGCCATTGGATGGCAATGAGCGATGCGGAATTAGAAAATTCCTGACACAATTGGGTCAAGCTGTCGCAGGCAAACAGTTTCCTCGCGATCCAAGTAAATACCTGTCATCTTCCACCCGCAGTCGAAACCCAACTTCCCTCTGATTTATGTGATTAAATTCACGTCGAACAACAAATCCTGCGAAAGGATGTTCGACGCAACGAAGCAGTATGACGTTTAATTACTAATTGAATGGATTTCGGGCAGCGAAAATGACCGAGAGAAATAGTTTTCCAACGAATGATGAGTTTAATGAAAAACTATTGGAATGGAAATTTCGATGTGACCTTCATGAGTTCTGATTTTAGGTTGACTAATGAATATGTATTTTGGAAATACAGAAAATAGACTTCATAAGCGTGTAGTAGCTAAGTCGCGGTAGGTAATTATTTCACAAAACATTACTAACAGGAGCTACAGTCATCCATAGGATGTTCACCCAGGATGCAATATAACTTTTGATTAAAGTTTAAGTAAGTAACTCATTTTAATGGAGCAGTTCAGTTTGAGAGAAAAGGAAGACTGATTGACATTTTACAAATGATTTCAATATTTCCAACTAAAATGATAAAGTTTAGCTATTCCTAAGGATATAATGGGAATTGATCATAAATTTAAGAGCAAAGTCATTCATAACATGAAGTATTTTACAGTTCTCAGAAGAAAACTCTGATAGATGACTACCGAGACTATAAAATACTTCAGGAGCTGTTGTTATTCGGTAAAAGCACGATCGAGATACCAAGAGATCATCATCAAAACCAAATATGCAATATACCACCCTAATATGATTTTAAATATCGATTGACAGGTGAAAATAAATTGATCGTTTAAAAGTCATGGGTTCATTTTCACGTAGTTTCACGGTTTCCCCTTAAGAAAAAAAAAATAAAAATCTGCTACGAAAAAAGCTCTACGAAAGATAGGCCATTTCGAGCATATGGGCTCCCACAGGGAATCGAACCACGGACTTCATTAATCAAAATCGAACTCGTTGCCTAATCGGCTATCGGGCACCTTGTGTAATTCTATTTATAGAGGGAATATTACATTAAGATTATGATTTTCGTTGCTAGTGACTTCCCTGAGGTATAACCTTACGTTTCTTATTAAAGTTAGGTTAAACTGGATATGGTAAATAGAAAATTATATATTTTCAGTGTAACTAAATAAGGCGTCCATAGTTTCCAGGTAAAGGTTTCCCATCATAAGTTACTTGTCACGTATTACTAAATTTCGCTATTAATTGTCGCGAAAGTAAACATAAGAGACCAATCATATTGTGTGTCGCAAAAAACACTTCCTTCCAAATACGCGGGACATAGAAGAATAAAATCACCTCGAATTCAGTAAAATTGGAACTTCGTCAACAAAGTCTTATTTATATCTTTATATATTCGTGCATTTATTTCTCTTCCTCAAATAGATAACAAATAGATCGCAACAGACAATCTTTCGAAGAAAGATAGGAATTTAATGTGAAACCTTTTATGGGGTTTAATTCAAGATTCTAGGAAAATAGTTCCACCTGCGCACCTTCTCTTGGAAGAAACATTGAGACGCGTGCCTGAGCTCTTAAATGGGCTTTGAGACTCTCATCCGTCCTTCAGTCCTTCCTCCGAAAGGTGTTACCGGAGCAGGTGGGCCAAGAGAATAAATGGCGCCCTTACGACCAGCTGTTCACGCGTCCGGTCCACGGCGTTAAAAAAATCTAGAATTATTAAGATTCGCCATATGGAGGGCGTCACGTTCTTCTAATGGCGACGTCTACCGTCAACCACTGTACTCTCGGGAGTTGCAAGCTTGGATGGGTTTCACGAATGAGGAAATCAAAGGCTCGAAACATTAACTCGTGGGAAGTTTATTTAATGTTACCCCCGCATTTTTTCAAGCGTTGAAATGTAACGCTGCGGATCGGAACACGCGTAAACAAGTAAAGAGAAAGTACAAGTTTGTAATCCTAAGGGAAGGTGGTGCCGTCTCATTTTCCACTCCGCACAGCGAATGTAACACTCGCGGATTGGAAATGGACAGATAAACACGAAAACCTGGTCATTCCGGTGCACAAGAGACTCTATCTAATTCACTGTGTGAATTGAAGAGTAGTAACAATACCTAAAAATGTATATATAGACTTTACACTACCTTATAGAACATAGCCGCCATTCTACAGGGAACCTCGAATAGAAAACAATTTTATATTTAACTACCTTAAAGCTATCAACGACAGCAAGAGTATAACCTTGGGGATTGAGCGCGGAAACCTTTTCAAACTTAAGACTGGAAAGGCATAAAAAGCAATAAAAACAATATTTACAGAAGGTAAAATTAAAATAACTTAGTTCACGCATTGAGAAGCATTATAAATAGTAATCTACGTCAAAGACAAAGTTTTTGAGGCTCACGTGGTGTAATATCGTAAATACGAGGTAACGACGATATGATAATACACAATGGAAGTTGATCAGTGATAAGTGACCAATGAAAGTGATTAATAAATTCAGGGTAATATCCACCATAATTAACGTAATTTATTATGAATACACAGTCATCATAAATATACAAATAAAGAATACTTTCCCAAGGAAGAATGGACTTGAAGAAAGACTGACGGGACCGGGAATCGAACCCGGGTCTCCCAATTGCCGGTCGGGTGCTCTGTCCGTTGAGCTATCCCGGCAGAACATTTCTCCAAGCCATTCGGGATACTTTGTGGGCAAGGAAGAATACTTTACAATAATTGCGTCAAAAATGAGAATATTCACCATAGCGTCGTATACAAATACATATTGTTAAGAAAACCACGACGAAACGGGTATATCTCTTTTTATTCCCTTCACTGACGTCACATGCAAGCTGCAGAGATGCAAACGATACTTAATAACCTCAATTGTATGCAAATCTCACCCCCGCCGCGAAATTCATCCTCAACATACTCATTTTACGGCGAATTAATTCAGCGAAGAGCTTCCTGCATAAGAACGAAACATGGGGAGAGGTATTTGCTTCCATGAATTAACTGAAACAGTTATTGGACGCTCCAGTTTCCGCATAGGACAACCCACCCACGCGAAAATACGGAGCGGAACATCGGAAAGATGATTAAACTGCGAAGCCGTGCTCTACAAACGAATGCTTCGATGGAGCAATAGCACACGCGATTCAGATTCGCACACACGTTCCCAACGTCACGCGAGAGAAGTAAATTTGGACGATCGTTTAAAAGGAGCAGAATCAGAGGACTCTGGAACGAGGAAGTGCAAGAGAAATAATTACAAGATGTGGTGCTTAGTTTGATTAAAATGCATGAAAGTGCATTGATGGAAAGAATTTCGAAGTATGCATGAGAGACTGATTTCTACGAAGGTAACAGGAAATTACAATAACAAATAGAATTAGCCATGAAGAAGATTATAATCCAATGTCATTCGCAGCGCGAATTAAGAAAGTGATTAGATAAAATAACATTTACGTAGGAGAATAACATTAACAGGAATTACTTTGCGAAAAGTGCAAATCGTTCTTTTAAAATTCGGCAATGAGTACCACGTTGTCTTCATTTAGGTCTCGATTATGTCACGAATCCGGAAACCTAAAGAAATATTGAGCGTACCCTCATTATCATAAGCTAAACGACAGAACCATCTGAATGACTTTAGGCGTCGCAACTTGACGCACTACCTCGTAGTTTGCCAACGCATTATCGGCAGGTGACGACGTGAACACCGGCATATGAAGGGAAAGACAAGTTGGATAGGAGGGCCAAATAATCCCCTTCCAACCTCGAATATTTCAAGATCCTCGTCATCTTTCCGGCTTGATGGATTCCGAAAATCCTCTCATTCCTTGCTAAACCGATGCCTGCGAACTTAAAAGAAAAAAAATTACGAAAGATCCTCAGGGAGGGAAATAAAAATTAGGCAGGCGCTGCAAGTGCCATAAAAAATATGGCCCCCATCCATTATTCTCAGAGGACTGAATTTGAGAAGCCGCTTCGAAGGGACGGATACATGGACCCGACTGAAACTCCTCCCAACTCTCGTATACAACATGTCAGGTTGGTCGCGCCGACCATACGGCCAAAAACACCTTACACTCGAAAGGGACGCATACGATTATCCACGGAGCTCTTTTTTCCTCCACTTCTCGCTTGGCTCTTTATACAGCGCAGGGGCTGAGGGTCGCACGTTGCTCATTGTCTTTCCAATCCCCCGTTGTTTCCCGGAAGGAAAGACGTGATTGGACTGAGGTACACAAGGATGCACTTGTGTGAGACGGTTTCATCTTTTTTCGAGAACAGTCACCCATGCCTTTCATTCTTTAGAATCGATGGGGAGCACTCAAGTAATAAAAGGATCATAAAATAAAACTCCGTCCGGACTTAGAATAGTGCAAGCATGTAAATATTCCTTAGACTTTAAGAAATGATAGTCTTCATCTTTCGATCTAAACCAGAACCTCTATCTAATCTAATCATTCCATATTGAGTTTTCCATGCATTACATTGACTTTTGATGTACCTAAGGCAATGAAATAAATAAATGAACTCTAGACAGTCTCTCATTTTCACGTCAAGATATATTTTCTCAGGTGAGATTAATTGAGCCTTGGTACGAGATTTAAAACTTGACATTCTAGCATGATCAAACGTAGTCAATGGTTTGTAATTTAATATAACTAGTGGTGTTTAATATAACTGGTAATTGTAGACATAAATACACGGCTCTCCTTCCCATAACAAGAAAACTCTCGAAAGAATTAAATTCGTGCAGAGCAACTTTTCGTAGTGAATTTAAACAGTTTCTTTGAGTCTCTGAGGGAACGTTAAGACAGTCCTATACTTTACCACAATAGGAACTGTAAAACAAAGCAGATACATTTTTAAAAGAAAAAACCGCATATGGGCGACAATAGTTAATATTTGTAACAAATATCTCTAAAAACATTGTAAGTTTAAGATAGAGATGTAAAAGTATTAAATAAGACTCGAAAGTGAAGGTGGTACCGTATGCTGCAGCCTCAGACGTGGTGGTTAAACATCTTACGAGAGAAAGTTAGTCTGAATGAATAAAGTCCATGGAAGCACCGAATGTCACGCTATATAGAGACACTAGCTTTAATTCAAAACAGACTCTCTACAAACAAATTGAGGAATCTCGAGGAAATGCTAACGTCCAAAAAATAAATGCTTAATTCTGCAGTGCTCGTACTTCTGTTATCTACAGCCAGCTATGATTCATAAACACAACTATGGAGTGTCGAAGGCGAAATAGCCCGAAGTTCAATGCTTACGAAGCACTTTTAAACGGAGGGTATGGTATCGTCACAACAGTTATAAGAAAGGAAATACTCCCTCTCTTGGATGAACCAACGGTCGATTTCTCATCCCGAATCCGTGAGGTATCCTCCTATCCAGTCTAGTAACGTTTTATGTCGCATTTCTTCCTTGCTGCCTACCATTAAGATGGAAGTTTCACTTGAGACGCGCAAGATGGCGCGACAGGCGCCGAGACCGTAGTGACAGGACAATGAGGGAATACGTCCTTTTATGGGACTTCATTCCGACTTTCTTTGAAAATTACTTCATGAATTTTCCTTTTATTCATAAATCTAAAATAATCCAACTCGTGATACGATCCACATAAATTATTTTCAATTTTTCATAGCATACTTCCATTATGAAAGAGGTTGATCTGACTGCCGAAAATAATTGTCCTCACTTCTTATAAAGGTTTGAGTATACGAATTTATTCCCTTTCGATTATCAACATCTCAGGCAAAAATCAGAAGTAAATAATTTACGATGAGAGCAATTTTCATGTAACAGAAATTAGAAAACAAGACATCTTTCTAAAGTATTATATTTTATTCGTAGGATAATATGAGGATTGACTTCCAAAATACGATACCAAAACAATAGCCGTCAAGAATTCCTAAAGTACCTGATGAAGTTCGACCATTGATTTAGGAAATTGCTAAGATTATTTCAATCTTCAAAACATTCAAACGATTTTAATGAACTATTTGTTACCGTTTCATTCATTGATTATACTTTTAACAACCGTACTTAATACTTATTATGTTACTTCAGAAAATATGGAGGGTATGGGGAGAGAGTTGCGTAGTTAAAAAGTAAGCAAACTGAGGATATAAATTATACCGATTCACTACTGCAATCAAGTTAGCTCATCAACACTCGAAATGAACAATTATTTTGATCAAGAGCATGATTAGAGTGCGCAAGCGAATGTAGATGAATCTAATTCTCCGTTCATGAGCTATAGGCAAAATTCTTAAGGAAAAAAATTATTAAACTGCGTAAGTATTCATCTAATGCTTTACGTCTCACAGCAAACTTATCAGATTCTGATAAGACAAAACAATGATGATTTAGTGAAACATAAATTCATTTCCTTACATTACCTTACATTCCTTAGATTATCTGTAGGAAAATCTGCAATCACCTCCACTGGTGTAATTATCCACAGGTTGAGAACCGCAAGACGAGGACTCAGACATCTGCGGACTATTTCACACAACGACAGAGCGGATTAAGATTAAATCCGGAAGTCGTTTCGTCTTTTCAACGTTAAATTATATTTGTTGTCATCACTACTTCAAGTGCGTATTTCAACATTTACCTCTTTTCTTTAGGTTCGAAATTAAAATGGCTCTTTAGCAAGTATTCAATCACCAACTAGCTTAATCATTTTCTTACTCAGTCCGATGATAACCTAGGCATAACAATTACGAACAATTTCTAACCCATAGAAAATTTGATATGCGACGAAAGCCTAAGAATCGAGCTATAGAAAATATATTCAATATCTTGAATTTGAGAAATACGTCGTAACTTTCGAGATGGAGAATTGCCTAAGAAAAGACGAATCTCAATAGGAATTTATTCCTTTCTGTCTTCGCCTAACGAATAGGAATTTATTCCTTTCTGTCTTCGCCTTGCTGAACCGGAATGCAATTAGATATGAGCCTTTACAGTTCATCGCATAGGCTAAAAATATCATTTACGTTTCAGTTAGCTCTTTGCAGAATAAAATCGCTAAAGATTGTTATCGGCAAAATAGATTAATAGGATGTTAATGGTTACATATTATTTTCCTATTTTCTGCTTATAAAAGGAAAAATTCAAATTAATACCTCTGAATAAGGCAGGACAATTAAAATGGTGTGTCAATAAATGTTTGACATTCAATATCGTGATCATCACTTCGAGGAGATCTTCAAAGTTTGGGAAAATAAACAATTTTTAAATGTATTCATTTAACAAAATTTCAATCGTTAAATTAAAATCCAAAATTAGGTTTTTGGGAGATTTTATTTCCCTCACCAGTTTGCCACGTATCTTTCACTAACATCACTCTTGTAATAAGAGATACCTAAGATATTAAAGAAACATACTTGGCGTAATAATGATTACTAATTACGTACTATATTGAAGAGAGAGGCAAGGTTACTCAACACCTGGTATTTTATACAGGAAGCCTTTCGTACTATTAATCAAGAATTTAGTCACACATTGTAGAAAGGAAGTTCACAAAGAGGAAGCGCTGTCCTTTTCAATAGATTGATTGTCATGCAAGTTAAACACGCATTCGAAAGAAACTTGAATGGAATGAAAATCAAGGAGCTCACCTGCTGACTTTTTAACACACAAACGCGCCCAAAAAAAAATCTTAAAGAATAAATGTGAGCTATTTGCATAATGTCTTTACTTTCATATAGTAGAAAGGGGATGAAACAAGAATAATAGACGCTAACTTCGTCAATGAGATGATTCTTCAGAAATCCGTCAGAACAAGGATAGAAAGGCACAAAAGTATATGAGACTGCATTCCAAATGAGTTTCCCTTTCTTTATTAGAAAGCAAAGAATTCGAAGTAATATACTGTAGAAATTAGAGCGCGATTACATTGGAGGAAACTCTCTATTCTAGTGCCCTATCAATGTACTTAAACCTTGACATTAATACTTAATGACATGACACCTTTCACTTCCTGTACTCAAGCAAAAACACTACCTTATCGAGGAAGCTCAGAAAGTAAAACCTTTTCATAAACAAGGCACTGTTTCCTGGAGTAATGTATCCCCAGAGTAGAGCTCCCAACAAGAAGAAAGCTTCCTAGCAGGAAGGGGACGAAACAAGAAATTCTATAAGGTGTACCTTCCGAGGCTTTTACTTATCGGTATTTTCTGAGAGTAGCTGTGTAATTGTAATAGTTTAAAGGAATTTCTAAAATACCTCCAAGGCGATTCTGCAATGACTTCCATCGCAACTGGATTGTTATTTTACGTTATCAATGCAATTAAGTAGAGGCACTGCAAGGGCCAGGCAAGAGCTGCCCTACATACACATGCAGAACCCAAAATTTAAAAAAATACCCAATTGGACGCCAGGTGCAAGTTTAACCCTTAAAAATGTTCAGACTATGTAATCAGTTATTAAATATACGATGATTTGATTTCGATTCAAAACATTTAATTTTGGCCCAACTTCTGATAGAGAATAAAGATAACAGAATTTTTCGTTTATTTTGGTCTCAATTACATGGCTTTCACAACATGAGGGATATTGATGTATTAATGTTGCATAATTAGAGAATTAATTTTGGTCACTCCTTATCGAATTGATGAGCAGTGTTACAAATATTTCCATCAATAGCAATCTGGCTGAGTGAGAAAAGCCAGAGTAAAATCACTCACTCCTCGTTCTCCTTGGTCATCTCATCTCCACTCCAAAGCCTAATGGTGTAAGAGTTGAGGATCCAACTAACCTTGATGACTTAACACATATTTAGGACCAACACAAAATCAAAGAACTATCTTCAAGAGCCTTGGCAAACGAACTTAAAACAACTAACATCAGGAGACGAAAGATTTACTATGTTGTGTGACCTTCATTTAATTACACATTCATCAGCGCATTACACAAAAATTAGCTCAGTCTAGGCCAAGGAAGGCGAACATTTTGCGCTAAAAGTGCCATTTTTAATAAATACAGTGGACTTGCGTTCCAATTTGGTGCCAAGTTATAGAGTGAGATGGCATTCATCATAACAGCGATGGGATTAAGATGTTGTAGTTGACGTAAATAATCATTGAATATCATTAATAATAAATAGAATTCACATGTATTTACCCTGGGGCTATATTTTTTATATGAAGATACATAACAAGAATATTGGCGTCGGAGTTCCGCGTGCCGAAAACGTTCTTTTACTTGCCACTTTGAGCACGCGTGCCGTCCCTGGTCTAGGCCTAAGGAACTATCCATCGAAGGATAGGCCTCACATTTAGAATATACACACGATATGTCTCCGAGGTCCGGCCGCGCACAGAGTAACATCAGCATACTCCACGCGCTTAAAGTAGGAAAGAGGCCCTCTCTATTTTGTAGACATTTAAGCTTTCCTAAAGAACCTTAAGGTGGCCATAAATGGAAAAGAAGTCAAATGCCAACTTACACCTCACCACGAGGAGGCGCGTCCTTGGATTAGAGCAAACAAGACAGACATCTGCAAACAGTCTTTAATTCGCATCGCGAGAGAGACGCGAGTCTGGAAGATTTTCTTGGCCCGTCTGGTAGGACCGGAATAAGACGGAGGTAAACCCCGAAAGAAAAAAAATCGAGCCGTAGTTCCTTAACCTCCAAGGACTTTCCCTCCGTGGCATTCCAACAGTTGCATTCCTGCCATCACGCGAGTGGGGGCTTCTGCTTCAATAACTCTCAAGGATACACTTATTTGTAATACATTGGATCACCAAATAGGTTCTAACCATTCGTCGCACGAAGCTGAGAAGAAATAATCCAAACAGAGGTTGAAACGATCACCGACGAAGGAAGGAAATCCAGAAACTGACACATCTATGTATCTGATTTGAGTTATGCTAGAGGAACAGCTAATCTAACTTTAAAATATAACTCTCACAGTGTCTAATATCTCCTGAGAAAGGAACAAGCTACTAACAGAAGTAGCTATTTATATTCTCTTCGCATTACGTGTAAGTGGAGTTTACATTCACCTCGTTCATATTCGTTTTAAGTTGCTTACATTTAAATGAACATAAATTGAAATTATTGAATATTTTCTTCCGTTAACAGAGCAAGTTCAATAGACTGCTAAAGTCTGAGGTAAATAATAAACTTGACTCATAGTAGTCGAGTCAATAATACATAAATGAATAATGTTCTTAGGAATTAAAACTTGGGGTATAGTTGGATATAAAATGTAATTCACAAAGGTTTAATGGCTATTATTCCAACCAAATACAACCTAATTTATGAATAGTTGACAAAAAATTTGAAAACTATTAGAAACTATCCTGCTTGCTGAAAGAGGAATATTTTGCAAAAAAAAACGTATCAATGTCTCTAACAAAGTCGGAAGCTAAGTCAAGAGAGATCTGAGCTATAATTGATTACATCGCTAGATGCAAAATATAGCAATTTACTGGTTCATTAAACTGACATGGCGAGTTCGGAGAACCTATTAGAAGCCTAAAAACAGGACTTAAGCTGATATTAAAATTCTTTTTCTTAAAATCTCATCTATGTATTTTTTCTGTTGAAAGAAAAAAATAATATAATATATATTATCTCTAACATATTCGAGGAAAAAGGCGAAGAAAAATAATTGTTCACAAAGGACCAAAATGTCATCAATCTTTAGAGATAGTTATAATAAAAGAAAATACGACATTATATAACAAAAATAGACAATGATATCTTAGGGGCATGACTGTAAGGTTTTTTTCTTCCTCCTCCTGTCCAAAGTTTCTCAGAATCGTACCCAAAGGATAATAAGCAAAGTTGAAAAAATAAACGGATGCATTAAAGCAATCTCACAAACTTCACCGAAATAAAGCCCCTTAAAAGACGATCAATATCGGTTTTCAGAAACAGACAATGCGTAGTCTTACAAAAAAACAGAGTAGGGTATTTTCCTCGTATAAAAAGCTCGATTTGGGAGGTGGAGATAAATAAAAGCAACTACGATGCCAACCACAAGACTGCTAGCAGACTTCTGGGCGTCTCGCAAACATGGCCGCCGAACGTTAACGGTTTTCTGGATCATTACGTAAGGAAAATAGGGTTCACGCGTGACGGGCTCCCATTAAAGCTTTTACGGTGAAAATAGACGAGGATTTATTCGATAACTGAAGGAAGGTTTCATTGTTGAAAAGCAGAAGGTTGTGGAAAGGGAATTCGAAGGTGAAACGCAGCAAAAATGAAAATATGTCAAGAAGATGGCCACATTCGAATGTATAATCCTTTACGTATGATGCCGCGTGGATCGACTGAAATGTAAAGAACTAACAAAAACTATGAACACAATCGAGATCATTGAAACAGATCAAAACCGCCATATTTGTAAACATGAGTTTACGTCTCTTAGTTACAATATGAATTAACTCCAGACTGAAATAATAAAACTGTAGCGTTTATCCAGAATTGATGCTATATTTTGTTTCAAACATGTTCAACTTTTTCAACAAGTTCGTATAGTTCTTTGAAATACCAACATGAAAAAATTACAATAATACTTAACTTATTAATACTTACTTTCATGGGGGTTTTATTCAATAGAAGTGCATTGAATTCTTTAGGAGTTTTATTGAATTCGGCGATTCTCAAAAAGATCACGGATTAATATTCTCAGGAGATAATAACCAAAGAGTACTGCTATGCCTCAGAAATGCCAAGCTACCTTTCTTAAAAATCTCGAAAATGTCTTAAATCATTAAAGGTTTCTAAATATTTAAAGGTATTTTGGCATCAAATACCAATGGTTAATAGAAGAACACGGACGATTTATAATAACTCTTACTGTGAAATAGAGACGACCCGAATTCCACCATATTCATTTATTAAATCGCCACATCAAACATGCACTCTATTCATGAGAAATGAATGTTTGGGTGCACCTGCAATTGCAACCCAATTGCGATTTTACGGGCACCGGAAGGACATGAAAAGTCCATTTGTCCTACGGTCTATAAGCCCATGCTCTTATAACCCCCAAAATATATGGCCGTGATTACTACCTCGAATCGCTCGTAAGTTTGACGAAGATGGGCCATAAAGAAAGACATAATTAGCAGAGGAGCGCTTGAGCTAGGGTTGATGGGATGGATGGTAACAAAGACGTTCTTTAACAGTTGACACAACAGTACATCACGGCCCAATCTCGCGGTACACTCAATAGAAAGAAAGACTTTCTTCAGATATTACCTTTATTTCCCCAAGGTGCCTATCCTTTGAAGCATAATTTTTCTGTACCAATGCCCAAATTTTTTGGGAGAACTTACGGTATTTTCTCCAATTTACAAGGTCAAATTTATTCGTGCAAATTTGTTCGTCATTGTATCATTGTGTAGTAACAACTATGGATGTTTCTGAGTGTACCCTTCTATATAAAATTGCTATATTTCAACGCAATTACGTACATATTCTTCGATTAAGTAACACATGTAGGTAAGTAAATTGTATTCATTTTAAATCGGCTTTTATACTATATATCCTGTTCGGGAATCTCAATCTACATTTCAGTGTATTATTCAATTCAGTGTATTACATTGATTCCCAGTCATGTCGCCATTTTCGCATACGTTTAACGTTGTATTGTAAGAGTCACACCTGTATCTGCAAAGTTCCTTTTCCTTTCCCTAAAATGCATACTTTTTACTTGATTCAAACATTTTATCTTGTACATGTAAACGAACGATTGAGTTTGAGACTGAAGGAACTCATATAAGCAAAAATACAAAGTTTCGGCAGTCCACATGAGCAAGAATGAGTAACAAACATGGCTTGAGCTCACAGTCACGGAGCTAAACAAAAATATACCCAAATGTTCAACAGATTACATCTACCTTAATCAAACAGGAGGAATGTAATAGTACACGAGAAAGATGGAAATGGACTGTACTGGGAAAGGAGATGGTGTTTGATTTTGCACATAAAGGTGTGCCCCTTAAAACCCAAGGATTTAGAGGTGTGAAAAATAGCGAAGTGACTGGGACTCGAACCCAGGTCCCCCACTTCCTAGGTAGATATTCCAACCTCTAAACTGACACGCCGCGTCTCTTTCACGCAGTTAATTATACGCACAAATTATACATTTAATGTGACGATTAGATTCAGACAAGTTTATGCCATATATTATCTAACCACTAAACTATTATGTAACGCGTCTTTACTTTAGTGTTTAGAATACTTGTCCGGAAAGTGGGAGGTCTGGGTTTGAGTCCCGGTCATGTCACTATTTATTACTTCTGTTTATCCTTGGGACTGAATGGATCGAAGAAGTATCACTCGGGAGGACAAAAGAAAGAAGAAAACACAAGAAAAAGTACATAATTTCTACGCAGAGTAAAAGAAGAGGGGAAAAAACAGGTTTGAAAGAAAAGAGAGGAAAAGAAGGAGAACCCTGTTGCTCTATTCCCGTCACCTTGGGTCACGTCCACCCACGCTTCTTGCAAAAAAGAGATCCAGGAAAAAGCATTCAAAACCCACTCTAAAAAACCTCAATACGTGTCTCTCTCCTACATTCCGATTCTAGGGACTTTTTCCCCTTCTCTCTGCGCTCCCATTGTGTCGAGGTGTCTCGAGATCGATAATGAAAAAGACCGGAAGAAAACGCAAAAGGGGCTGAAGGAATGACAGTTTGGGAGTTTGAGGAATGGGCGCGTGAGAGAATTGGAAACCTTTTTGGGGGGTGGTTACGGGCGAAATTAGCGGCGCGTGCTTGAGTGTACGGCGTGTGCATTCTTTGAGGTGCCTTTGAAACGGCGACAAAAAAAGAATATCGACAGGAGGCTCCGTGTAAAAGGGGAATTGGAGCAGAAAGCTGCGTCATGCTTTTAGCTGAAATGAAATTTTTTCCCCAAGAAACTACGCAACATAAAACAGCCTTCGTGCAAATTTTCAAGCCAATATTCGTGACCGTTTAAACACGGTTGAGGAATTTCTGATCAATTAAGAGTATAGCTTTAAATCTCAGAACTGGTGGCTCTAATGAGATACCATTACTTTAACCAATTTATCACTTATCACAATGAACTTTATCTGCTGGGATTCATGGAATGGAATTTCTGAGATACTTTATTTATGCGAACAGGTCAGGCAGCCTTCAGGCCAAAATTCAATTTTTAAATTATGAGAACTATAATCAAATAGTTTTTATTGATACGAGTGAATTTCTGGCACTGAAAATGTAACTTCCACACACAAGCTAGAATTCATTAAAGCCCCCATTGCAGCTGTAAAACGTCCTCTGTGTTCCCTCATGATTTTATTATAACTTAAGAACAGTCGGATTGAGGTAATTAAATCATTAGGGAAGATTATACGTAGTATTCATTGGACTTAAACCAGGTATACGCAATGAACTCCCGATTATCCGTGAGCGAATTATCCTTGGAATATTTTTTACGTTCGTCTTCGTTGTAATATTGTAAATTCGAAAAAAAATCAAATGCAAAAACATGTAAGTTATTTTGCGTTTTAATACAAACAGAACTTACGTAAGACCTTTTCTATGGAACAGAGGAATAAGATTACAATGACATTAGTTCAAAGTATTAATAAAATAAAAGCAAACACGTGTAATAATTTGTAATCTAATTCTAAAAGAGAATTGATGAAGCATCTCAAATGCATTCTCGTACTAATCATTCTTTCAAGTTCATTTTTAGGAATGATATCAAGGAAAAGTTGTTCTTAGCTATGTAGTTTTTCTACAAATAGAAGTTTCTCTAAATTTCACCATCATCTTCCTTTAACGGAAAAATTTTTACAAATGATAACAGAAAGCACTACTTTTTCGATAATTTATCTCGCGACGAGATACGATCTGATTGAAAATAACGATTTTTGCCGTTCAATCACTAAATATAACTCACTGGATCGCATTAGACATGAAGAAAACTGGGCCAATTTAGAAAAAAACAGCGACATCGAATTTCAAAAGATAACGAGATAATATATGACTAGTAATAAAACCGTAGGGATACTAAGGCAACTGAAGCAATAAGGTACGCTTTTCATGAGGTAAACCAATTGTAGCAGACCTTAACACTGTATTGTGCGAAGGGCATCTGGATGAATTATGGCCAATTGGTAACATCGTCACTGCATCAAACGGTAGGTAATTTAAAAGATGCATCTTGAAACAGCGACGCTTGCGGTAATTTTAATTGGGCTTCCATAACTTCTGGAAGACAACGAGAATAGTGAAGCTGACTGGTGATTCTTCAGCACTCAAATATTCATCAAATATCATATCCAAATCATAAACACCGTAGTAAGCCTATTCGCTGGATTTACAGCTAAAAATGAACGTAGACGATTGCCAATACACTTAATTGACAAACCATCACCCATAACTCGGTATGAGTGTGGATTTATATTGTCTAAGTATCATTCTATAGTGTTGCTGACAGTTTCCTTTTTTATTTAGTTGCTGCTCTCAGAAGGTTTTGCAATTTTTTCACGCTACCCCTCTCGTGGGCGTTTTCCTGCGTGGTCGTATTTTTTTCTAAGTGCAGACTTGGTTGGATGTTTTAAGCCAGTATAATAGTTCCTTCTTTTTTTCTGCTTTTTCTCTCGTTTTAATCCCAAAAGCTCTTTCTTTGAATCTTTCTATTATATGGGGTTAGATGTAAGAAAAGATTTTATAGTTCCAATCTCGCCCTAAAATAAAGTCGTTTCATTATTATATTAATTATTATTATTATAAAAGCTTGGCTAGAAAGTTATTTGAACTACACAGAATCTATCTTAGTCAAATGTTTACAGGAATTTGCTTCATTCTATTGCATTCACATACTTAATTCTCTATATCCTAAGATCTATTGTGATCGATAATTCCAAAGAATGTAAGCATTTCTTTGTTTAAATGTCACAGAAAATTCGAAATTTTTTTGTTGTAGTTCCTAAAAAATTAATCTCCTCCCTAAAATCATCTTTCTAAATCTCCCTAAAATAAAAGTACTTTCAATAGTTACTTTTTCCACTATTCACTGAGGATGAAAAATCTTAAAGGAATATATTTGATATTTCCGAATAAATATAGAATAAAAGGGGGGGAAAGGGGTTTATAACGAAAGGAAATGAAGTGTCACGACAGTAAACAATGCCATTATTTCCTTAAAAAAAGTAAATAATAAAATTGTAGTAACCCAATACACAATTTTATATTAATTTAATTTGTAAGTGATGAAGGATTTACTCAAAGTGGATGAAAATAAACGCAAAGTGGAACAGTTGAAAGCATCAAAATTATTAATAAACTCCTTATGTATCACATTGATGACTTGTAACATTTTTTGATAAAAATGAATGATTAAAATAAAGAGATGATAACTTTAACCACCAGATTACTCCTAAATCATAAAAGATACAACATGACAAACATGTATTTCAAAATTCAATTGTAATTTTTAAACTCATCAGTAGCGATTACTTCTTACATCATTAAAAAGGAAGATTTCTCCTGTTTTAAGAGGGTGAAGACAGCTTCTCACTACGACCGATACGCCTCACCGAGTAATATCGATAAAGAAGAGGCATTCGATCCAGCGAGAAAGCTAACATTAAGTTAACGCATATTTATGAAACGAAATTGTGCGATCGAAAACACTTCAAACTCTACGGTCTTCAAAGCGAGACTTAGAGATGAACCCTGCATCCTAAGAAGCATGATCTCAGAAAGAATTCATCGACAAGTACTATCAACCCAATTTCTCCACTTTGAAGAACTTGGGTCTCAGAAAAGGAAGGTAGAAATTAAAGTCGTTGGAGAAAATAAGGAGAAGAGGACTTAAGAGAGACCGGGAATGAATTAGAGAAAACTTTGATCACTCCAGATATTTATCTCGAGAGCGAGGAAGCTTCGAGAAACTGAACGCAAAAATTAGCTTCGAAGGAAATTTTTTAGACTTCTTTTAATCTGAAAGAAAAAAGGGGATCTTTAAGAGCATCTCGACTCCATAATTTCTCAAATATCATTTATTTAGCTACGGAGTAAATCTAGCGTATAATGGAAAACATACGAGATTAACTAGATGTTTTGAGAACACTAAACATCAAAACCACAATATTGAATAAGAAACCTTAACGATAATTTCATGAATATAAACAAATGTCTTACTCAAAAATCTCTTAAATTCCCAACACCTGGCAAGACGGGTTGGTGGGAACGGTTCAAAATAGCCCACAAATGAAGGCAAAAACAGGCAGGCTCACCTGCTGTATATGAACCACTTAATACACTTACATATGAGTATTCAGCGCTTATTTAATGCAATGCATCGTATCTTACACTACTACATGACAGCTGCAGTGGCCAACAACTCTACCTCTCGTTTGAACACATGAAAATAGTTAATACACTATCAAAATTTATTATGCACGTATGTTATTTTTCAACATTCCTACGTAACGGAAGAAAAGGACAATCTCTCTTTGAATATAGATCACGAAGATAGAAATCACTTCCGACGAGACATCTGACAATATACATTCACGGCATAAGGTAACAGTTACCTCTTTTTTATTCCAGTGACATAATCTGCCAACACCCCCGTAAGCGTTATAACTGCGTGCTTTGTCCAATTGCCTCATTGAAATCGGCGATGCGATCCGAAATCGCCGTCCTTGGAGAATAAATGCTTAATTACTGCAGGAAAAACGGGTTGACGCAGAGCGGCAAGTTTTTCCTTCGTCCGACACGAGAATTACCACACAAAGGAATTCCTTACGAGGAGAGCATTTAAACGCCGAATCGCATAATTCCTTCGTGAGATTACCGAATAGAGGCGACTGAAGAGAAGAACACAGAAGTGCTGGGAGAGTTTGAGATTACGCTCACGTTTTCTAAATAGCTAAGTGTAAGGTAAAACCCAGAAATGCATTTCCGCTGAAGAGCAATCACCCTATCCAAGAACGAACTTGTATAGTTCATTTCCATTAGAAAATACATTTCTTCGAAGAAAATTGGAATTAACATGGGAAAACAGCAAAAGACGTGTTTTCGCTTTAAAGCTGAATCATTAGAGAAAGGAAATTAATTCAATAGGACACCCATATATCAGTGCAGTAAAATAAAACTGCACTGATGTCATGGCGTTCCACCAGATAATTAAGTTTCCACCAGAAAGTTAAGCCTCAACATATTAATTTTTTTGACACCCATAGAGTTTAGCCACTCATCACAATTCCAAACTATCTTTTCATAGCAAAAAGCTAACGCTTTTTATTTAGGTTCCGTAAAATCCATAGAGCTATCATATAGGGGCATGGGTTGAAATGAATCATCAATGTAACGATTTAAACATGATAGGGTTCGAATTTCAGGATTCAACTGCAAAGATTTCAAAAATATTCCAAAGAAAAAAGGACTGACAGGACAGAGTCTGTTCCTGTCAAACATTGAAAATGTTTGACAGGATTTTTCCCAGGTGCACACCTTGAAGTGCAAAGCATCATCACCCTTTCCTTGTTTTCAATAGTATAATGAATTAAAGGTCGAAACATATTAATATCCTGACTTTTGCAATCTTCTTGATTGTTTTTAAATCCTCAAAGGGGATAATTTATAGTAGATTCTTGATAATTTTTAAATCATCCCCATCATTAACTAGTCAGGAAAGATCTAATAATGTCTAATAAAGATCTAATAATCTAATCTTCCTAGTTTAGAATGTACATTTCTGGGTGATTTATTTATCAGTATTTCCATGACAACACTTCACGCGTGCCGTAAGTACATTTATGACTATAAAGGCATGTAATTCTTTTGTAAAAATTGCATATCGAATTCTGACATTTGGCTGACTGATTATTTGGCGAAGCTGCCAAATGTGAACAATTAGGTAGATACAAATTCTTTAGGGAAAGTGAGCAACTTATCGAAATATGGAATTCTTGGCATTACGTAACTCTTAACCTCGATCAATAGGAATCCCAATCATGCGTCTTAGGCTATAATCATTCTTCGTCATTGAATATCGTTGGATATTCTGAAATAGCTCATTAGGATTACACCAAATGAGTAAATAGTAAAACTAAATTTCCCCTGAACCTTCACAATCGTGAAACACCCGAATCCCTTACCTTATTCAATGAATCAAACTTAGTGATGATCCCAGTCTAGAAGTGCCTTTGCGGCATAGTTTACATGTATGACATCCATAATTCGAAAACTTAATCATAAAGTTACTTGAAAATACAAATAAAAATGAGATTAAATTTTAAAACATTACTTTATGTTTCGGAGCATAAACAACGTTATCAGCACATTCTACTTGTTCCTAGATTTTATGTTTACATTTTAACTGCACCAGTGGTTTCCCTATAAGGTTGTTTTAAATTCTACGATGTTTTCTCACATTTACTTCTAGGAATTAGTTCTAGGAGTGGCTTCAGGCCTTTCATTTACGGTAAGATTAGTGCCGAGAAGTATTTAAAAGCACTTCTTGGCACCCTCTTCAAGCGACACCCAAGCTTTATACCCCACCAGCCATTACTTAGACACGCCACTGATCTCAGCTAAGAACTCCTGATCTCGTATGAAAAAGAGTGCGCAAGAAGCATAAAATCTTCGCAAAGCGTAATTAAAGACAAATATAAGCTCGGAATATACTAAAATTAAGCGAATCAAATAACTGGTAAACATAATGAACGTGTAGTTGAACTGGCGCATTATTAACGTTAATCCAAACAGCTTAAAGGCGTTTGAGAAGGCGATCGAAATTCGAGCGTGGGAGACCCTTCAGGAAGAGTCGTTCTGAAGGGCGGAAAACCGAGCGTAATGGCGGATAATCGGATGATGCCTTCGAAAGAGGATTAAAATGGTGCAGAAACTTGGTAAGGGAAAAGAAGAGTATTCGAAAAAGGTACTAAAATGGCGTTAAGGATAAAGGAAGGAAGCGTCAATGGAAGACGGAGAAAATGTCTCGTAATGGGAACACTTCGGTCGAGCGAACTCCCGTCCCACGAGCATAATATCACAAAAACGAGGGTACAAATCCAACCCTTCAGGATCTAATACTTCTAAAGGATTCGATCTCAATTTCTTTAACGTATTCCTTCGTCTAAAATCAACCAAGCAATTTCCATTGCAGGTTTTAAAGGAAGTTTTCCTAAGCTCTAGCATACTTAAGTCAGGATTTGGCTAGACGGTTCATCTTTTATTAAATGAAAAGGATATACTCGGCATGGGAGAGAGAGAGAGATGGGTTAAGTCGACGGCTTTTCCAATCCATGAAAAGCTCCCGCAATAAAACGATTTAGAAGGATGTGTCCCTCACTAACTGCTAAAAAGAACGTTTTTCTAAGGATCGAATCCATCGCACGCTCGGATAAGTTGCTAACTAAAAGGTACTTTTAAAGGTTTGCTTTTATAATTTTGTTTTAGCCCAAAAATCTCGATGAAAAAAAATCGAAAAATTTTCCTAAACGACCTCCTTTAGATCATTAAATTCCATTCTTCGGAGGAAGTAGGCGTGGTCAATGATAACCTGGCCATAAGAAAATTATTTGAAAGAAAATTTTTCCATCAATCTTATCGCTCTCATAAGAATCAGCCCCGGGGAACTATCCCCAGCGTAGAGTTCACACGAATGCAGCGTCTGCACAGTAATAAATTAAATGAAGGAACATAACTCTACACTTTGACTGAGAGATAGGAAAATAAGCCAATTTTCGATCAACATTGTTACTAAATCTTTAAACACATTTTCATCTCCAAATGTCTACCGAGATATACACTCCTACCCTAACATTATAGGAAATTTTATGAGAAGGAAGCGATAGATACCAAGAATATTTATTAAAATTGAGGGAACTGCGATATCAACGTCAACTCGTTCGACATCTAAAAATAGCAATCACTGTTGAGTAGGAATATTGGAATCACGAGTAAACATTTTCCCCGGAATTCTTAATAATTCCATTCTTTAACATTTCCAACAGATCTTCGAAAGTCATCCAACTATACGTCAACTTTATCAGATACATTAAAATTAAATTGATCAGATTACCCTCAAATAGTTTAGATAATGATTGAATCCAGAAGTTTCTTTCTCAAAAAAGACTACTCGTCAGAAAACCTAGGAAATGTTCTTCTTTCTTTTTAAATGTCTTGGTACATTAAGCGATCAAAGGGAATTTCCTTCAAATATACTGCTATGTATGAGAATCTCTCTTTTGGTCATCACCTGCTGCTTTCCTGCCTCAGGAGATGCGCATTTCTGATAGTATCGACATATTAATGAGTTTTATCTTCGTCAAAAGAGTTATTGTTGCTACTGATCGAAAACTCCCTTTCGGTCCATTGACATAGGCTTTTATTGTGTTAAATTCATACAGAGAAGGGCAGAAAGTTTCCTTTCGATAAAAGCGTAATGGCGCAAGCGTTGGGAATCGCACAAGTATTACACAGAAAATATGTATTTCCCGGAAATAGTTAATCCGTAGGAGTGCATCGTAAACACACGGAAAAATTACGCGAGGAATTTTCATAGCACCCAAAGGCTTTTAGATACTCATCGCGCCATCGTCCCGATGAATTGCGACGAATTTATCTCGTAATTTTGAGGGGTTTGCTTTCACAATAATTTAGAACCGTTTGGTACAATTGCAGCTCTAAATTATTTTCCTCTGACCAGCTGTCATTTCTTACAAAAACTAAAAAAAATTGTACTGCGCAATTCGTGGTAGGAAAATCATCTACATTCTCAAAATTCATCCGTAGACGTCAATTTCCATTTTTTTACCTGCTCTGCGTCATAATACGTCCATCGACGAAATAAAAACATAAAACTGACTATTAGTTGTATTGAATGTCGCATAAAGCTTAAATGAACCTTGTGAGTACTGATTATTGAAACGGAAGAAAAATTCAGTTTTGATAGTTCCTAAAAAAGTTTACCAATCACAGGAAGGAGGCTTTCACACCGAGTTTTCGGAAAATACGCAAAAATCAGAAGTAAAATGAAGGACTATAAAAATGGGTGGGGTCTTTGGTCCAGTCGTACATACCGGTTGCAATGTGTGGGCGGAAGCGCGCGACGATCGCAATTCGGTTTATTCGAAAATGACACGTTCTGCAGCGTGCAATTTTCCCCCGAAATTTACGCAGCGACCCGAAAACTGCTGACCCCAGCGTTGGATAAACAACCGACACGAATCATGGATTCCACTAACCGTACCAATGAAAACGGATTTGGGAACGGAATTCCTTTGAGTTACCTGACCCAGTGGACGTTTCGGTGAAAAATGGGATCCATTGGAAACACGTAAAGAACCATCTTTGCGATGCAAATTAACACGATCAGTTCCATGCGAAGAATCTCAGAAATACTTTAGCATCCTGAGCGATGAAGTTATTACTCGTTCTAGTCTTAATATCTTACAAGAAATGAATTATCAACCCAACACCGGGAAATCCAAAAAGTACTAACTCATCTACGAATGGTCCTTTCATTACAAAAGGTCCATTCAATGCCTATCTTGCCTTCTACCACTTCTTGGGAGCTCTTTCTTTCTGGATAAGACCATCTTCTGCGATGACTTATCGATACTTCAATGACTTTTTCGAAGGATATCATAGTTTCCGAGAAAATATAACACAACTAATCAAGTGCTAATCTAGTTAGTCCTACGAACGAATTTTTTGCTGCAGATTTTTTCGTCAGCGGTGTATGCAATGAAATACATATATGCAATAAATTGTTGCACACTGTTTAAAAAATTCATTCTGATTTCGAATAATTCGTCTCTTTCATTGATTTTTTCCTTGATTAATTTCACCTTTCGATTTCTCAGCCTTTACATTATATCTAACGTTAACCAACTTCTGACTAAAAGTCCTTCAAAGTTATAAAACAAGCTTTATTTTTACTCTTTTTATCGCGGAAGAACAAACATCAGGTGAAGTCGACTCAGGTCGTAAAGAGAATTGCACGATAAGGAAAATTCCGCAGCGATTCGTTAGCCTCTTTATGTTTTCAGCCGGAGCCAGAACTGCGGCTGCCATAACGTGCCTCATGATGAGAAACGCGCTTTCTAGTACCCACGCCCACGCAAACCTCTGCACCATACACCCTCTATACGCTGCGTCAGTGATATCACCGCGTCTCACGCTGGACGGTGCAAAAGAGCACGTACGTGAGGATCATTTTTCGAAAAGCGGCAGCCTTTTCACGCTTCAGCGAAAAGCGACGCGAAAAACTCGAGATTATGAAGTAGCGTGAAGAAGTTAACCCTTTGCCCCCCTCGATTCACTCGCGGCGGCCAATTTTCGAACGAAGATGCGGACTTGAGCCGTGCGGAAAGCACGCGCTTCAAACGAAACGCGCTCTTAACCGAATGTCGGAAACGCTCGAAAATACTCAACAGTTTCTGATGCGGAGGTGAGTAAACATTTGTGAGGATATTCGCACGCTAATGGAATCCCAAATTAGCAAGGATTCACGGCGAGTCACGGGCGTTCGCAGATCGAGACGTTTTACCTTTCCTGACGGACACAAGGTTTCTTAATCTGCGTTCCTGCATCTTTTAGTACAGAATCCGACAAGAAAGAAACAAGAATTTGCGAAAACAAATACGAATCAATCCGTTTTTAACAGGATGTTGCGTGAATTATCATTGACAGCAGAATTTGAGGGCCCTGCGCCGAAAATGTGATGCTGCGCTAAGACGGCGATACTGCTAGCAGGTAGACACCTGCTTTTTGTAGCGGATTAGGAATGTCGTCGGGAAAGAGCAGACGAGAAGGAACAAGCATGGCTTCCCGAATATTCCGCCCTCTTCCTAAATGACAGCTTACCTCGACAAAACTGAACACTCCTGCCCGGGACACGATCAGCACACAGCAGAAGGTCCAGAATCTCCCTATTCCGAGCATTTTCGAAACTGGGGATCCTTCAACGTAGGACTACGACAATCTCCGCCACTACTCCTTCCTTCCTATAGGACACCGAGTTGGGAGAAACACCTCTCTGCAACCAACTGCAGTTACCTCCTTTTTTAATGACGTTACTCGTGGAAGAACACAGACACAGTGCTTCCAGAGATGGCCGTAGCTAGATGGGGGAGAGGCAGTCGTCGAAGGCGCGGTCGGTGGGGGGACGCAAAAAGGCTTCACATTGGAAGGTCTCTGCGCACCCCATTAAGGATCGATTTTAACCTGAGATAATGCGGATGCGGTTGCCATCTAGCGAAGAGGTTGCGAACTCCTTTGTGCGCGGTGAAGGAGTTCATCGTAAAGTATGTTACGTGACAAGTCTATCATTATATCGCCTTCGTAGTTATTCCTTTAATAACTAATTGTTCATGTACATTTTGGCTGAAATAATCAGTATTTCAAGATTAATAAATTGTTAGTTTAATACGGGTTGTACGCCAAAACCTTTTCTATAACTTTTATCACTTTTTCTTTGCCTGCCAACTTCACTTGAATTTAAGTTTCGTTTCGGTTCTTAGTCACTACTATTCTTGACTCGAGATGATTTCCGAAGAATTTATACTTCATTGATAGCTTTCTACAAAATGGTTCAAACTAAAGTTACTCCAAGATTATGAAGCGGAAGCGTGATAACGAATGTGAAGCGTGTTCCTCTATCTTAAAAATATCGATTAAATAGTTAAAAATACTCTTCCGACTTGTGTTCTTCATCAAGCTGTATACAAGCAAATTTGTGAACTAATCGATCTATAATGTTCCTTAATGTCTAATTTGTATATATCATAAATACCTTTTTGGGATGCTCAGAATAATTGATTTAATCTTGTTCTCATTGAGATAATGCATAATTAAAGCAATGTAATCAAAGCCGACAACTAACGATTTAGATGATTAAAATACACTATCGTTGTAGTCTGACATACCAATATGCTTTCAACTGGTATCTGCCAAAAATTAATGTGAAAGATAATTCAACTGGCAACAAGAGACTATTATTGAATAATAAAACACTTCAGTTTAGGGTACACACAGACAAAGAAATAAAGCTCAATGATACTTGGCTTGTATTGATACACATTTCAGGACAAAGTTCCAAGCAATTTTGGACTATGGACATAAAAGAGTGACTTTAATAAATAGATTTGAACTTAGTGATAGAAACCAACAGGAATTACTGACCCCCCCCCCTCCTTAAAATATCGTAAGCCAAATGAATTTTGTGAAAACTATAAAGATAAACGTTTATAAATAACACTGAAAGAGACCATAGATGTATATGATGAATAGAAAAGTTTATAATCCATTTTCACTGATTTTAGTAAGCAAACAAAATCAGTAAGAGGAATAAAGAGCTATCTGCCCAAATGATTGTTGAGAGACAGCAATAAAATGACGACCGTACAAAAGCTCCAGGTTAACTGTAGATATTGTGAATATAAACAGAACAAATAATGTGCCACTACACTATATCCTTAATATATTTTATTTTGGAATAAGAGTGAGCCATTACCTGAAATTTTCACTTCAGAAAATTCCACTCAACAGCTGAAGCATGTTGAATAAATTAATGAAGTGACAAAAAGGAAATTAAGTAACTCTTATTCTCATAGATCCAAAAATTCTGTGCAAACCATTCATAATGCAGAGTTATTTTCACTCTTTNTATTCATTGGTAACATTCCAAGCATCATTGCGAAGGAAAATGGGCAAGAGAAACGGTGATAAAACTACAGAAAGGTTAATTTTTGCTTTCTATTTTCTCACAATCAATATCATTTTACACCACCTAAAAAGTGTTTAAATTAGGTCTACAATAAATACAAAGACTGCAATAAAAGTTATATCTACATCCAAGCTTCTTGCTGTCATTTACCAAAGACATTTGCAAGTTTATTGCTGGTAGTTTTATATTTTTAATGGCTCTATCTGATGCATGATAAAATATATTGTTTTAGTAACACAAGCTAAAATAAAAAGAATCACTTTTGCAGTTAACTTTCTTCACAAATCAATCTCTTTTAACATAAATATCCTGCCACTTACTGGCCTGAACATAATTCATAGAATGTAAAGTTAATCTTTACTGGCTGAAAGATATTTCCACAAGTAGTTGACAAATCAACTTCTCTGCATGCCTCTCTATCTGTACTCCTACTCTATGCTCTTCCTATGATAAATGGAGCTTGGTAAAAATCCCTAAACGCAATATTCTCTATCTTTAAACTTTCTCTAAAATGAATATTTAGCCAAGCCTCAGAAATTTCTCAGAGATAGAATTGACAAGAAAAATAGACTAGGCAGGATAAGAAACGAGAAAATTATACATTGTATAGAAATAACCATCACAGGAAAGGACATATATGGCAACACTTAAATGGTTTGGGCGTGTAGAAAGATGAAAAGGGACAATAAAAAAAGAGGTTGTATAAAATGGAGATGCAGGATATATAGAGCATCAGTGGCAAACCTATAGAGAGGTAGAGAGAATTAGCAGCTTCTGATGCCTTGGCAAGAATAACTGGGAAACTCCAGAGTAATAAAAGTGCAGTCGACTGAGCCCAACTACTACAGAAACTAAGGCATGCAGCTAAGAAAATGTATGGAAAAAAAGAACTTATCAAGGAATGCTAAATTAAGACAGTACATGTCAACCATATTGAAATGTTATTTTGTATACAACAGAGACAGTGACACCTGGCAAGAGAGCTTGTACAGGTTGGAGGAGTGAGAAAGAAAGATCTTGAGAGATGTATGGGGCTCCAAAAAACAAAGTGAAATTTAGATACATCTCGTAGATCGAGAAAAGCGATGAGAAATGCATGGTTCACATGCTTTGAATTTAGATGGAGAAATTGAAAGAGAAAAAAAAAGTCTGCCACAGCTGGGAATCGAATCTGGGTCCCCCCACTTTTCAGGTGGGTGCTCTGTCCTCTAAGCTACCACAATAGAGGATGTTAGCTTAGAGGACAGAGTACCCGCCTGGAAAGTGGGGGACGCGGGTTCGATTCCCAATATAGATCAAGACAAGAGCTTATGAGAGCATTGAAGCAGTTTCGGGCATGATGCAGAAACAAAGGTTGAGATTTGTGGGACACCTGATGAGGATGAAAGACAAAAGGTTTACCAAGGAGATATCAAATGCAACATGTCTAACCAGAAATAACTGGATGAAGGAAGTCAGGCAGACTTAGAACACAATTGGTATAAAAGAAAAAATCCAGAGGCAATTGTACAGAATAGGACCCATTATAAGAAACTAAAGGAATGCCACAGATGAGCAAACAACAGAATTGAGATTCAGATCAGTGAAGGAGAAAGACAAAAGAGATTCAAGAAGATAGAGAGGTATTGGGAAGAAAGAAGATGCACTTCTTAAAATCACAAAAGAATTTTAAGAGGTTGCAATGAACAACAATAATAATAATTTATTAACATCCTTCCTTAAAAATTACAATGTTCTCATATTATCACAGCATTTATCACCTTCATACTATTATGCTAGAATTTAATTTAACTTCCTTGGATAGGAAAAATGAGACTCTTAGTTTACTTTTGGAATTTTGTATGGGTGAAATAATAAATACAACTTGTACTTTTCCACAAATATATTTTGGTTAGCAACCAATGGTTTTGAACTTTCAGTTCATCGTCAGGCTTAGGAATGCAAAAGAAGAAGTGAAACATAGGGATATAAGGGACCACAAATCGGGGAAAGGGAAAAAAGTGGGGGGGCAAGAGGAATGATCTTGGGAGACATGTGGGAGCCATCAGTTGGAGGGTAGGGGAGGGGAGGTCCAGCAGAAAAGTTGACCGGTGGTAGAGTAATGAGGGAAAAAGGCAAGTTAAGAAGTTTGAAGGATTATCTGTAAAAAGATGTTTATTGGCTAGCGAATGTGAATGGTGGAGGTGATGAAAGATAAGAAATTTCTCTATGGTGTCTAAATTGAAGCCTTTTGCAGAAGAATGAAGGATTGTAGGAGTGAAAATTGGAAGAATGATTTTTTTCAAGGAGATGACGGGCAAAGTGGGATCTTGAGGGGACTCTGTTCAATAGAGCTCTATGATTTTCTTTGCATCTTACTTTAATATTTCGGCGAATTTGTCCAACGTAAATACTGTCACACTCATTACAGTGGATCCTGTATATTCCTGGTTTAAGTGAAGGGTCTATTTTATCCTTCCCATTGCATAATAGGGATTTTTAATTTTTGTTATTTGAAAAGGCTATGCAGAAATCTGACTTTGGGAAGGCATTGCAAATTCTATGGGAGGCATTTCCTGTGAAATTAAATTTGATAAATGGAGGTCTCTGAATGCTGGACCTCCCCCTCCCCTACCCTCTAACTCATGGCTCCCACATGTCTCCCAAGACCCTTCCTCCCCCCCCTTTTTCCCTTTCCCTGATTTGTGGTCCCTTATATCCCTATGTTTCACTTCTTCTTTTGCATTCCTAAGCCTGGCGATTAACTGAAAGTTCGAAACCATTGGTTGCTAACCAAAATATATTTGTGGAAAAGTACAAGTTGTATTTATTATTTCATTTGTAATGGAATTCCACCATATCTTGCTAGAGAAGATTCATTTTAATTTATGTATGGCTTACGATAATACCTTGAACTGCTTAGACAGGAACTTCTTAGGTAGATATATCATAAGAGGTGAAAAATCTATCCCCAAGGTGGGTAATTGTAAAATTTTGGTAGTTCCTCTGGATTCAAATCTGTCTTGCCAATCACATATAAGTAACCTTAAATACTAAACTGAATTTGCTTAAAATTAAGAGAGTTACAACATAGACTGAGCAGAAATGATCTTTTTATCCTTTAATATTCAAAACACAAAAGAGAGCAATCCTTAATGGATTTGAAAAATACTAAGATCCACCTTTACCAATACTTAAAAATTTAATTATTCTTCCTAACCCAGTTGTTTACATTCTATTTCCAGTAACTTATCTGAGAAGTCATAACAAAGATTATCACATAAATCCATTTTACCACAACTAATGACCATCATCACCAACACAACAATAAATATTCCATTCATCGAGTCACAATAGCAGGTGGAGCAGCTTTAAAAATATGAGCAAACCTAGCACTGTTTGTGGTGGCAAGGATATTGATTTGCAAGAAATTATACTTATTATGTTACTTTCAAATTGAAAAAAAAAAATCAGAAATGCGATCAGATTAAGCTGGCAATAGATATATTGCTTTCAGATTTGTTTTTTGATGGTATTGTTTTAAAGAGNCCACAAGTAGTTGACAAATCAACTTCTCTGCATGCCTCTCTATCTGTACTCCTACTCTATGCTCTTCCTATGATAAATGGAGCTTGGTAAAAATCCCTAAACGCAATATTCTCTATCTTTAAACTTTCTCTAAAATGAATATTTAGCCAGCTATTTAAATAATAACTAATTTTGTACAACAAATATGTGATAGCATAAATTTGGTTGTTTTTATTGTTACAAAACATTCAGCACTTCTCAAAGATTGAAACATATATTATGAATCCTATTAAAAAAGATTTTTGTTCACTATCTTAATCTCCTTATTTTCATGCATTGTGAAATCATCTTCAATGAATTCCCTAACTTGGCCTCCTCTAAATTAGACAGCCTTTGAACAATTTGTTAAATTTATTCTCAATCCCAAAAGGTCTGATCATGTATCCACTAATGAGAAAGCCAAAGCTGGATTTGGCCTAATTTGAGGCACAAACTCAATCCTCAGTCTCCAACAAAAAGTCTTCATACTGCCAAAACCACCTCATTACTTATTTGCCATATCTAAATTATGGCCATAAACTAGGAACTCAACCATCTGGAAAGCTCTTAATGCTGCAACACAGAAATTAATTATGCTCTAAATCATTTATGGTGCTACATGTGAAGAATTGGAATCAACTACCAAAGACCAAAATTAATATCTTACCATTTTCTTCCTTCAAAGGTATCTGAAGTACTTCCTAAACATGAGCAATCTAGAACAAGGTAACTACAACTTAGACCTCATTTTCTCTATTCAAACATTCTAACTCAGATCCTTATCAATTTTAATTGCTGTCATTTCAAGCTTATTTTTTATTCAATCAGTTATTAGTGAACATTTTTACATAATATTCACTAAGTCAATGTTATCTACTCTTTCTTGCCCACTTCATTTCAAATAAAACACAGCCTTAACTAATGCTATTATGGTTTCAATCTTCTAAGGACAAGACAGCTGTGTCAGCTGATAGTTGTAACAAAACCTATCAGCTGCTGATTCTCATTTTTTATACATTCTATAAATCCTTAAATTGTTTTCCTGTGTTTCTGCAGTTATTTTACTTCCCTTCCTGCGTAGATGTTTTCCCACAACAAGGGCTAATTTCTCCATTAACCTACCGTTGAAGAGATTTTTTTCCTATAAGCCCAATAGTACCCTTTGTTTTTCTTCTTTTCATGTTTTCTTTTTGGTAAATACTCGTGAAAAAAATGACATGTGGTTGTAAGGAAGAGAAACCCTTTTGAGCCTATTCTCACCAATAAAGGATCCAATAACATTAATAATTTTTGGCTGAATAAAATTAGGATACTAGAGTTGGTGTTAATAAAAGAAAAAATATTTTAATTAATAAAATAGTAGGTATTAACCTTTGGAGCCACAATAAAGTAAAGAAAACCATTACTCAAGTTTCCCTTATTTAAATAATTTTTGATTTCAACCATTCATTACATCATTCAGATGCACAATCTTTAACAAATCTGTAATCAAATCCATCACATAGAATGATGACTCAATTACAGGATAAGCAAGCAAATTTTAACATCATTCAAGCACACACACCAACCACTGATAAGAGTTTAATGGAGATCATTGAATTCTATGTTCAGTTGAACAAAGTTCTGAACTAAAAAAAAAAACAGGATATCAATTATGAGTAAGTGAATTCACTTCAATGTGAAGGTAGGAAAAGGCAGATTTCAGGATGTTTTTGTGGATTTGTGGATGAACATAGACTAGGCAACAGAAATGAACAAGAGGAACAACTGATAGAGTTTTGTCAAGGGAAGATCTTACTATATGTAAAGCATGGTTTGTTCTGCCTCCAAAACGCCTTCATACTTGGAAATCTTCACAATATCAGTATTTTGTCAAAACAGACTTGATCAAGTCTATGATTTGTCAAGTCCTGGGCGCAAATATGTACTCTGATCACAACCTGTTATGTGCCAAAATTGATATTTGACTAAAAGCATTGAACAAGCCTCAAACACAGATTAAATAGGTACAATTTAGATGCTCTAAGAGACTGACAAATTCGAATACAAAGAGAAACTGTACTAAACAATAGACTGGGACAATCTTAATCAAACAGAATCATCTATTCAGAATGTAGCAAGACTTTGAAAAATCTTCAACTAATAATTGAGGGAAAAATCAAAGACATGAAAGGGGTAAGAAGAAAAAAAAGTCTTGGAACCAGAATATCAAACAATGGACAGATTTGAGGTTTGCCCAGTCACACCATACAGCACTACACTAAGAGCTGTTCAACGAAGTGATAGCTAAACCCTGAAAACAGAGACTAAAACTAAAAGAAGAAGTGAATAGGTAGACCAGAAAACGTAGTGGTAATGGATCTACAACATTAAAATGATTACAACCCCTCAATTCTGCATAATCTCGCTATCTCGAATTTTTTCGTCTGACATAAATCAATGACGTTCTGTGAACAAGTGTTTATACAACTTACTCATATACTGTACCCAGGCATCTACTAGTTCGTGAGGTATGTCAAGAGCCCGAGGGAAGTTTTGATCAATTGATCTCAGTTTTTTGCAACAAACTGAGAGTGTGGATGCTATTATAATGGTCGTGCTAGGCGGCAGAAGAACAAAAGCTCATTCAGGAGCGTTCTATATAATCATGGAAGACAAATATCCTTTGCGAATTTAGCGTTTCATCTTACTTCAAATTTGTGCGTAATCCCAATTTTTATCTAACTAACTATAGCTTTTTACCAAGTAGAGATGCTTTGTTTAATACTTCCCAGCTTAGTGACTTCAAAGGAAATCAGAATTTGAATATTTTTTCATATCCCTATATTTCTGTTGAAGTAATTGATGTTTTTATTATTATTTGATAAATTATTTTTAAAATATGCAGTAAATCATATTTATTGATATTATTTATATATATTAAAGTATTATCTAAGAAAAACGAACAAGATTAATTAAGTGAGCTGCATTTCTACTTACGGCAATGAGAAGGTATATACTTGTAATCTGCTTTAATGGGTCTTCTTGCCCTGTTAGCTTGCGTAAATCTGCTAGTAACCGTACAAAGCTATCAAATAAAATTTCAAAAACTTAAGATGACTTTGATGTGATTGATTTTTTAATATGGAAAGACTAAAATGAGGTTTGATAAATTAACATAGTAGGGTACGTTTCACCCCTAACTTTCCTTTCACACTTACCAAATATTCAAATTCTTATTTGAAACAAATCTACGATAAAATTATACTTCTTTTGGAAAACTCTGATTCGTGATTATCGGATAACATTTCGGCCAATAATCAAGCTTTCCTAAGTGATAATAGTATTCAATCTTCGAATTCTTCAAAGTAATAAATAGATGTACTTTTAAATGGCCCCTTGTATATTTGACAGGAAACAGCCAAACAAAAATACTATTTCGTGATTGGTTAAGGAAAAATCAAAGGGAGCGTTCCCGGAAGTAGTAACCTTGATAGCAGTCTATTATGTTTCGAGAAGAAAATTAATTTCATCATACGAATGATTAAATTTAATCATCCGAATTTATTATTTACCGATTTATTATTAATAATAAATCGGTATTTTTAATACTATCTTTTGACTCCAGGGTTAATCACGTTTAATTCAGTGGGTAAATGTAGATCAGAATTAGAAATTCACAATTGTTAAATTAAACAGGTCTTCCGAAAGGTTAAACATCTGATGTTTCTGATCTGATGAAGTTAAAGTCTGATGATTTGTGGTAGCTTAATATAAGATTCAAGAGGAATTATTGATAACTCTGATTTATAAATATTTCAGTTATTGATATTTTGCACGTCAAATTTACGTGTATCGTATTTTTTAACCATTTTCCCCGTTGAATTTCAACGGGCACTCCCTCCATTAATATTTTTAATTGCGCGAAGAACTCAACTGATCGGTAGGTTCCTTAGGATTAATAAAATACAGTTGAATATAGCAATGAACAATGGCAAATCGCCTTTGCCTTAGTGGACTACAATTTTAATTATGCGATTAAAAAATTTATTATCCAAGTCGTTAGTTCTAAAATTTTTCTAAAGTTAGCATTCCTTTCATGCCATATTCAAATGCAATAATTTAATGGTTCTTCCGATACTTCCTTGCTCAGTAGCACCGAAATTACGTGATTTACATGATTATATGAGGACCTAACTCCTACCCTACAGCACTACATCTCAACCCACATGTAATCTCCAATTTCGCCCAAACTAAAGCAAGCGTTTGCATTTTCAGTGTAAATTAAAGTTAAAAAAGAAGAAAACAATGACTGCAGATAACTTTTTATCACTACATATTATAATGATCACCAATAAAACGAAAACTTTATAGAATACAGAGGATATTGAATGCGAAGTTAGATATATGTCACTCTGACAAATTATGCGGCACACCAAGACAGGAGGCTGCTTCCATGCATTAGTGGATTCAGGGGGAGGAGACAATCGCTCCCCTAGATGAGACTTTGTAGAGCAAGCAATTTGCCTAGGATAAGACGAGGAGCTTAATGAATTTTTTCTACGATCACTGTTTATCTGCTGCATTTATCAAAAAAATTACTTTAAAGGATCATTAGAAATGAGTTTATTAGAAAATTATCTTAAATCCCCCCGGGCGAGTTTTTAGATCCGTCCCTGATTCTGCCTTATGCGCTTCTTCACCGGTAAAACAAATCCGATTGAAATATAAAAATCGGATATAATTTTCATCTAAAATCACACTGTTTAAAATGTTCAACGAGTGAACATCCTAACTTTTGAGGCGTTTTTTCGCTGTACATACATAAGAAGACTTTTTAGTCTCAATCTCGCCCTGAATAAAGACGTTTTCTATTCTACAGACAAATTTTGCACGATAAGGAAATAGCTCGTCCCCCCTTGACAAATTGAAAGATTGCACACATTGCTTTTAATTATATCTGATCGGTCGTTCATCGTTGAGGTTCATCTTTCTATGGGGAAATGGACCATTGCGTTTGATAATAGGTAATAGACGGAGGAGAAAGGGAGAGGAGAGGAGAAGGAAAGGGAAGTGGAAACTATATTTTCTCTATAAATCTAAGACCAAACTTTGTCCAACTTTCAAGATTGGCACATAATTAAATATCTTCCCCGCGCAGATTAAAGGCTACTTTTCACGTATCTTTTAGTCTTCAGTTAAACCCAGACGAAATCAGATATTTCTTGAGTTTCAAGTAAGTTGCCATAGTATGGTATTTCCCCGATTAGAATAACTAGATTCTTCAACTTTAACTAATCTATATAAACTGCAGCTAGGAAAATATAATTTTCACATAGTATTTTATCCCTTGCCTGCATTGAGGTTCTTATACCCGCTGCAAGATTTCCGTTTCTTTTTCAATGATTGTTTCGATTTATTCCACTCTTTCAAAGGCTCACTAGTAGAGATATTATTTCTTTGAATTCTGACTATGGCATGATTTCATCCTCTCATAATTTCACTATGACACTCAATATTTTCTAACTCTAAAAGAAAAAGGAAAAACGAAGGATCTATTGCTGCAACTTGCTTACAGAATAATAAGGACCCGAACCATTACTATGTTGATTAAGATTACTAGTGGTCCAAACCAGGTTGGGAAAATAAGGCAACGATTCAGAGCTCACATTGCGTTTCAAAAGTTTATTGGAGTTGAGTCCATACGGAAATTTTCTCAAATTGCACCGCTCTTGGCAATGATGCCCCCCTCCCTGGCAACTACTGCCCCTCATGGAGAGTTTCTATCTTTGAGGGAAAGCGCCAATTTTGACGAACTATTGCAGGCGCGCATGAAACTTCAGCTACAAAGATATCCTGAATGGCCTTCAAATTCTTCCCATCTTTTTATCGCTGTAAATGATTGTAAAGATCTTGAATAATTTGCTTAAATTTTAAAATATTTCTCACTCATAGAAAAATTGTTGATTTTAAGCTCTCCTTGAGGATTTAAATGTTGGCATTGATACCAAGGAGTTATGAAGTTCATTCAAGCTATTATTAGTTTTGTGTCTTCTGATTTCTAACAAAAGAGAACGAGGTTTCATTTATTGGTAAGTGTTCATATTTGACACTCAATCGTTTCATAGTTTTCATAAAGTTTAATACAAGCTCATAGAGGTAACCAGGACTTACGAAAGTTTGGCTTCAGAAAATTTCTCTCGTTAGGATGAATAAACATACCACGTATGGATGGAATAGAGAAAGTACTTGTTATTATACCGTATCTGGATTGGGAACTTTCTCCTAAAATGTATCTTGAGAAGAACTCTTCTAATCTAAATAATGTACAAAATTTAATTCTTGTAAACATCAGGAATTTGCGTGAACCTTAATATTGGCATTATTTTCGAGGGGGTTATAAAAGAGTTATTTTACGTTTGAAGCATAAAGCCTACGTATTAAATTTTTAATTATATTATACAATTGCCCCCTCGGCTTCCTCAGACTATCTCCCCCTCTATTTGAGATGCACACTTGCTTTATTTCTTTCTACCTCAAAAAATATCCCATATCTCCAATTTACACTTAGTAAGGTCCTGCCGTCCTGCTACCATGTATTCCACGAATGGAATATTTTTCATTTGTCTTTTAGTACAATACAGAGAAATATATTTTCATTAACGTTTAACTCAGTTTTTTTCATGGATGTTATAATATGAAAGCTACTGAGGTATGAATAATTCTGAATAATGACATTGATTAAGGTCTCTCCATTTTGAATGCTACAAAAAGTGTTGCTTGCAGAGTCATTGAGCTTTACTTAAGTAAACTTGTTCCACTTACGTGTATAGTATTCTGCCTCAGTGAGGAAAGCAAGGGCAAACTACCTTGTTCCTCATTTTGCCTCAGCCCCCTCTCCAAAGCTTTTCATTGCTTATAGTGGGGGGATGAGGTTCAGACCAGGCTTAACAAAATTAAGGCTTAAATTATTTAATCCATTGTTAATTTAACTCTGAAACTGACTACCATATGGTATGGTAAGCAGCAAAAATTAGTATAGAAGTATGTGGAATTTAGTGGAAGTGGAGAAGTGATTGAGAAATGCTAATTTAAATTAAGAATAGTATCAAAAGATATTTGTCTATGGAATTGTTAGCTATCAATGCATATATTTCCAGAATATGATCATGNAACCCTCTCCTCCCCAACCATCTTTAGTGCCTCTGTTTTGTTTTTCTATCGACCCTACTTAATTTTTCCTATTGATTTTCCCTACTAATAAAAATAACTAAAACAAATGACCAATTGTTTCTCCTGACGTAAATTTTAAACACATAATAACACATAGGAAAATATGAATGCATATATTTCCAGAATATGATCATGCTCTCTAGATAATGATTTTTTTATCCCACAGCTCAAACCTTTTGTTTTCAAATCTTTTTAATATTTTTCATACAGGGCAAGTTAGATCCTGTATGTGTAGAAATGTCTCTTTTATTGTTTTTTGAACAGAATATAATAGATGAAGATAATATTATCATTAAGAATATTAGTGAGTATTTAACTCTCCTCCTCCTGTAAGGGAAATAGATGTAAAATGATATAATTTGCTAATACATTCATTTAAATTTTTATACTCTACAATTTGAGATGAACTTTCCAAATATTAATTTCACAAATGATAGAAGCAGATGTTTCTATAAATAGTGATAACTCTTATAATATTGATGAGTTACGTAAAAATAGCTGATCACATAATACAGCCTTTAAATTTTTTCGATACTATGGTTATCTGAAATGGTTCAATTAGGTAAAATCTCATTCAACTTTAAGTTAAGAAATGGTAACAGGTGACCCTGCTCTATAAAGTGTGCACTCTGGAAGAATCCCAAATAGAAATTGATGTAAAAAAGTAATGCAATGGATGTTTACAAGGGATACCTGGTGGAATAGCATAGTAAAATAATTAACCACAAACTTATTTCATATTCGGTTTCCCTTGGGGTGCTTCAAGTTAAGAATTACGATATATTAATAGTATCAGAGTGAGGAAAACGAAGAATTTATCCTATTTTCATGACACCACATCAAATTACTTGTACTTCCTCCTCCTGTGCAGAATTAGCTCCATTATTTATCATAACCCAACATTTATCTCCACTCAAAATTGAATCTACCTATAACTGTGATGGGATAAGACTTAATTAGAAAGACAAATGGAGTGTTTTTCTTAGAATTCTTTCTACAGAAAGTTTTTTCCCTTAACACATTTAGAAATTCTGAGAGTTTGATGGTGTTCTTTATAATTTGTAACTTTTTGTGATTCTACTGCACAGTCTTTTGTTTGGATTGAATTTTTTAGTCATCATAAATGCAAAAACATATCTTACACCGTAGAGCTGCCTACTACCAAAACATTGGTAATAAGTTATTTTAAGTATTGCAAGTGAAAGTATAAATGTTTTTTGTTTGGAAATGGCGATTTCAGTGCCATTGTAAGCCTGATTGTATGAATTGAGATTTTGGGTTATTATTTATGCACAATAGTGAGAAACTTCAACCTTTCATTGAGTGATAATTTGAGCAAAAAAAACTTCTATTCAACAGAATTTGTTGGTCCATGAGGTATGATACTATCAAGTTCCATACCATGAGTAAATTCTTGAAAAAAGAATGAATTTCTGTCTTTTCAGGTGATAAAAAGGGTTTAGGAGTAACCAGACTGACCCTTACTCAGTGTTGCAGCATTAAAAGTCATAAATTGGCTAAGTAGTATCAAAATCATATCACATTTTGGCATCAAGAGGAACTTAAAATTGGAGCATTAAAGTTTGAATTTGTTAGATGTACTTTTTCTTTTATGGCTGATATGCTGGCTGAATCAATGGGAACCAAAATTTACTTATCTGTTCCTTAAAGATGCTATTATTCCTTTATATAATTAGGAAAATTCAGTGCATATGGCAACTTATTTTTGATTTTTACCCCCAGATAATATATTTATTTATTTAACTATTTTAATATAATTTTTAACATAGATTCCTTAAGCATTATTCAAAAATGTTGTATAATGTAAATTCTCTATCTCAACATTGTTGCATCATGGTTTATGAATTATCTCTTACTGCATCATCAATGATATGCTTCTCTAGTAATGGGACTTTTTATATAATCATAAATTATCAATCATGAATTGGTTTCAGAACAAAGAAAAACATCCAAAAACCATCGAAAGTAACTTTTCTCTTCCTTATTCTGATGCTTTAACCATCAGCAGCCAGTTACTTATTATACCTTGAGAAGATTCCAACCTGTGGCTGTACATTTATTAGTTACTTTTGATGGTTTTTCCTTATTCTGATACATTAACTATAAGCAGCCAATCACTTATTATATGAATTGGTTTATTTTAACTTCCTCTTGTGTTTTGGTAATTTAATTCTTTCATCATTTCTGAAATTCTCTTTTACCATCAATCACTGCTAAAATTTTATGTGGCTCTCTTCTATGACCCATCAACTCCCCTACCATTTCTTCCAGTGCTGTATTCAGAAGACAATTACTCAGCCACAGGCCTATTTAGTTGTCATCTATTTACATACATTTTTTATTGACTTATCTTCTCCTTCGCTTTTCAAATGTCTGTATTAAAATTATTCACCTCTCTTGATCATTTTCATATTCTTACTGCTTCTGCAGGAGTACCCCTTGCTTCTGGTCTTCTCTTCACTGCTACTACAATTTTCTGTGTTTTACCACCTCAATAACCATAATAGTGAAGGATATTCCATGTATAGACTTGTGTGAATCTTTTCCTGAACTCAACCTCGAATGATTTACTTTCTTCTCTGAGAGAATATTCATTTTGCTTGTAGTATGTCCCTATTTCATTGAGATGTTCTGATAGCAGTCTCAATTCTGGAAAGACATTTATTTAATTTGATCTGTAGTCCTTTTGGCAGTTGACCAAATCCTCAAAGGGAAGAGATTTAAAGGAAGAAGAAGGCATGAGATAAAAGATAGCATTAAAGTTGAAGTAAAGAACAGCAGCACTGAGGCCCATGAAGTCCCCTACTGAGAGACATGAAATTGCAAAATTATTAATAATTAGAAATCCGATCTGATTTTATATCTCAATAAATTCCTTTTACTGTATTAACAATTCATCCCACCCTATATCCTGTATTCAAATTTAAATTGCTCTTTTTCTAAATTTTAACCTAAGCCAGAATCACTTAAAATTTAGTAATTATCTCATTTAAATTGCTTGATTTTAAGGATAACAAGCATTTTTACAGAGAATTATTATCACAAAAGAGACTATATTGATGAACCCTTTTCATATATTCTGCTATTATATGAAAATAGTCTGTATTTGAGGCAATATTTGGATTAATTTTAAAACTGAACCAGATGTAGAGAAACTAGAAGCATTTTGATTCTTATATGAAGAAATTTTTATTAATTATCTCTGCTAAACAAAATTAAGTATATCCAAAGAAAATTTATTTGGAAGTTTATTTAATTAATTTTCCAGGGTAGTAATTATCTGTTACTTAAGTGCAGCATTAATGTCTCCTCAGATATTGATGGAAAGGCTGCAACAAACACCTGATATTGGTTTCCTATGTCATGTGTTTTACTTATGAATGAAGAGAAAATTTTATAATCTTTTTATTGAGAGTATTGGGTTTAAAGTGAATTTGCAATAAATGAAAAAAATGCTTTTTATTCTGTATAGATGATATACTTGCCCATGATAAATAGTTAATATGATACTCCATTATATTACCATGATTAATATTTCATTTCATTATTGAAATACTTATACAGAAGCTGTGGGAACTGAAGGTTTTATCAAATTTGGACTGATATATTCTCTATTTTCTTAGAGCTCTTGCAACTCACTGCCAAGTAATTGCCAAATACATTATATTTATTATTTTTGATTTTCTTCTTTGTAAATTGATAATATATAAACTTATAGTATTAGTGAGGATGATTTGATGTTTTGTAAATCAAGGATCATTCTGATATTCCAACTTTATTTCTAATTTAATTTAAAGCTTATTTGACCATTACAAGCAAAATTTGATGGAAATTTGTGTTTGAACAATTTTTTTTAAGTAATTCAATTTACTATCCATACTATTTATTTAAATGACGATGGTTTCAGTGTTGGGTCACTGAGGGATCTTGAAGCTTCTGTACTTGATGATGTGGCCCAACAGTTAAACTATGGTCATATAAATAAATATCCCAGGGATAGTATAGTGTATTAATTTTTTGAACATTTTTAATTTTAAGCTTCCATCATAGGATTTCTTCAAAAACCACTCTTCAATGTCTTGATAATCATATTTCAATTTTTTCCAATATTTAATATTATACATTTCCAAAATTAATAATGGGAATGTATTTTTAGCTTGATATAAACAGCTCTACCTTTAATTTTTATTGCTGCAATCATAGTTGATTGAGGAATGCCTGAATAATGTTTTAAGATTAAGTTTGAGGATCAGTTTCCCTTTTATGAACCAACTAGCAGAAGTGCCCATTGATTCTCAAAGGGAATAATAGAAGTTGGTTTAAATATAATGAACTGTTTTATACATAAGAGAAATTAACATGTAATAGTTTAGTCCAATGGGACAGGTTATCAAAAACAGAAATGTCTAATCTAAGTTTGAAGCAGAAATCTACTGTCAAGGATAAGAATGTAAATCTGCATGGTATTTTGTATGTATGAAACTTGTCTCAAGTTAATGTGCAAGCTTGCAAGGTTTTCGATTTCTGGTTCTAATCGTAAAATTTATCGTAAAATATGTCAAGAATCCAAATCAATAGACAAAAAATCACTCAACCATCTCCATTGATTCATTACGATTCTGCATATGTTTTTTGCCCCTGTGATTCATCACTACAAATTGACTAATATTTATAATCTCTGAAAATTTTCCTCCTCTTCATATCACCAGTTGCTTTTAAATGGGCCTAAATTCACGTGATTTCTTACGGGAAAATGCATTAACTCAGAATCAACTATCGCATTGGTCGTCAGAGGGATGGGTTGTTCACAACCTCAAAATTTGACAAAAAATTTGTATACTTTATCTAAATTCTTGCAACTTCAAAATGAAAGCATATTCCACGGCAATAATAAGAATCTGTACTCAATTTCCCTTCTTTTGATACTTACCTAGATTTTATACAACTATTCCTTCTATTTTAATTTTGCAAAAGAAATAAAGTCTGCAGCTGTAGAAGTCGAACTTTACATGTATTTCTTATGGAAATCTATCTTAACAATCTTGGTTCAAACCCAACATAGTTATGGAATAAAAAGGTGACAGTACTTCCTTTCGGATCTTAGAGAACATGTTGCAAAGTTTGACGCAAATCGGACAAATGATGTGGACTCCAATCTTAGACAAACAAACCCACTAACAAAACCACAGGATTTCTGCTTTATATATATAGAAGATTACTTGAAAATATGTCGCGATGGATATTCNTATATAGATATCATCTTGTGGATTATGAGTAAAGACCAAGAAACATTACAATTAAATAATTGTTTCTTTGTATAAGATAGTTTAGGAAAGTGATGTATTTACAATAATTCGTGATAAAAGACTGTGATGTTCCTGGCTTTTATAAATACCTATGAATCCAGATTTTCAGAGTATGCCATGATCATCCTTCCAAAAGTTCCCAAACTCAAATTAAAAAATGTTTTGCAAAAGCCATTGTGAAATATGTGACACATATTTGAACTTGAGAATGGAAGAAAATTCAAAATGGAAAGTTATTTCTGAAATTTAGCAATAAAATAACCATAATCTATGATTAAGGTTATTCAAGTGAGTATCATAGACCAATACATTTTTGAGTATCATAAGTTGAGCAATTAATAATGAGTCTTAAATAGCTCCTCATAACTTGGCTGCTCATAAGCCGTTAATTTAAGTACTGTTTTCATGTTTTTACTCAAAATTATCAACTTGCAAGTAGATAATTCTTGTAGATTAATTCTTAATTAGTAGATAACTCGGTTTACTTTACAATAATAATACATGTCCTCTATTAGATTAATTCAACTGAGAACTCTTCACTCCACCTTCCCCTTACTTCAAAAGATAAGCCCTGCATTGCTATGTAAGTTTCTATTAAAAGCGTGAAATAACATATTCTAATCTCTTTGAAGTAAGCTAAGAACATTAGATTCTAAATTAATTATCTGTTTGGTGAAGGAATTCTGACATGAAATGCTTCAGTCCTCTTAAAAAGGCATCACTTTTATAATTAAGCTATAAATATTAAAATATGCAGAGCAGCTGTATTTGATTATAGACTATTTTACAGTTGTCAGAATAAATTCTCTTTCCTGGATAAATTTAATATAACCTTTTCCTAAAAGGTTTCTTTTGGAAAATCTCAGAATGTATTCTTTTTATCTTTTATGTCTGGAATACCATTCATCCTTGGGTATTTTAAGGATTTTTGGCTTTAAGAGGGAGGGAATAGGATTATTCATGATTTGGTAATTTTTAATCAACTTCCTATTTGTATGAAACTAATTTCTTTGTTCTACCATTTACTAATTGCTCTGTCTCATTAAGTTTAAGGTGGCATCCATCAAAGCTTTGAACGAGCATGCACTCTTATCTATTTGTTCATCACCTCTAGCTGACCAATAAACACTAAAATAGCTATGAGTTACTCTGTTCTTACCTTGAAATCCTTTGTGAATGAAATTCGATAAATCTGGTAGTTGTAAAGTACATAATCATTTCATGTTAGTTTTCTATTTATAGTTATAATAGAATAATTTATTAGTACTCCAGATCGTAGTATCTTGTCAAACAAAATAAATATCACCATGAACTCCAAATAGTACAACAGTCGACTTTTCCTAGTGTGCAGGACTGTGGCATTTTTTCCATGGTTAAATATTAAAATCTGCTATTGAATTAACACATAAATATAGCCTGGATTTCAAACTAATCAACACCCTATACATATATTACGAAGAGGAAATAGAAAAACGGGTAGACATTTTATTCTACCCCATATTCCTATCCTATAGTCTCCCATTCGACTAAATTTTGTAACAACAGGCTATTGTTCAAGACTGACAGAATTTTTCATCGGTTGAAACGTCTGTTTAACAGTCTACGTACGAACTGTAGTTATTGGCTCCCTGATTATGAAGATTTCTTCAGGTTTCTCCCGTAAAGGTTAATTGTAAGAGTGGTCTCTTAAGACTAAAATTCGCCTAATAAAATCGTCATTATTATTATTAAAAACGAAATGAACGAAAACTATTTCGTTTTCAATTCGTTCTTGTATGAAAGAGACCCCCTTTCGCCTTGAGCACTATCGCTACAGCATCAGTTAGCAGTTCAATGACACTGAGACTTATGCTATCCTTTGACACAACCCTCAAGTTTACATTAAGACTTCAAAAGGCACGAAATTACGGAAGTGGGGTAACTTTGTCTTATCCAATTTAGGACTTCCGCTCCATCCAAAGTTAGGCACAACCTGTGCTTTGAATACAGACCTGTTGAACTATCCTATTAACGTTATTAGTAACTTGTCGCAACCCTCAGGATCCTCGTTTATTTTTGGTGATGCGGTTATGCTCTCTTTTGAAGTCTTCATCTCTCTTAAGAAGCGTGGCGTATGATTATCAATGTTATTGCAATGTTAGTTTTGTGGCGTTTGGAAAATAAGGGCATTGCAAATTCTTAATGTATGTACATACATAAGTGTTCTACCTTCCGATAGGTTTATGTGCCTTAATATACCATATTCAATGTTATTTTTTTCGTATCTTGCTAATTTACTCAACCCTTTATGATATCTAATGTCTTTTGCCTTTTTCTTTCCTTTTTCTTTTCCATTTCATTCTTCTCTCAGTTAAATTCTTCAGCAATCCCTCCCCTCTCAATATTTGACCTTTTTCTACTGTCGACACTTAATCACCTCAATTAAAACCCTCTCCTCCCCAACCATCTTTAGTGCCTCTGTTTTGTTTTTCTATCGACCCTACTTAATTTTTCCTATTGATTTTCCCTACTAATAAAAATAACTAAAACAAATGACCAATTGTTTCTCCTGACGTAAATTTTAAACACATAATAACACATAGGAAAATGAGTGGGAATACTTCTGTTAGAGAAAATTTTGTACTGAATTGTAGCAAATAATTAAAACTTGAATAATTCTTATGAAAATAAAAAGTGTGCGATTTATACTCATATAGTTTCAAACACCTCATTAAATGAAGTGTATGTAAATGCTTTAGATCATGAGAGAGGCATCTTCTTATTATCCCTCTCCGTTACTTTACTTAATTGATTGGAATTTTAAAAATTAAAACGACAGGTTCTGAAAGTACTTGTTGGTTCGCGGTAGTAGACTATCAACGTGTAATAAATTTCTAAAGAAATAATTCAGCAGACAAGGAAAAGGGTTTAGGTAACTTGGCACGATAAGGCGTGCACCTAGGAATAATTCTCCCAACTGTCGGTTGGTCTATCCATCGAGCTGTCCCACGTGAACAGGGATAACTCAATAGAGCAACCAACCGGCAATAGGGTGCCCCGGGTTCGAGTCCCGGTTCCGTCATGCTTTTTTCATGTCCGTTTCTCTTAGGGCACTTCAGCAGTGTTACTTCAACGCAATGTTATAACAAATTAACGTCGATAGCTCCTATGGTTAGATATAATTCCCCATTAGCGCGCCCTTATTTTAATGTTAAGCGTTGCATCTATTGTATAATCTGTTCAAGTTAATCTTTCGTTTAACATGTTCTCGAAGACCCATTTCGCCATTATACCGTAGAATCAAACACTTTCCTTGGTTATTTTGTCGAGGGTAAACATAAAGAATTGATGAATGTAATATTTTACATTCGAACTTTAGTGAAGTATGGAGAAAATCTATCTTTCATTTGTCAGTTCTGTGTCATTCTTGTTAATGACTGATGATATGAGAACTATCGAGGTATTTGTAAATGATGGTGTCCACGTGGCTACTCTTTATTGAATTCTGTGACAAATGTCATTCATTGCGTCCTTTTTACTTACAGAAACTTATTCCACTTACAGCATTTTCTTACAGTGAGGAAAGCAAACTGCCTCACTCCTCATCTCCCGGATAGCTACTAAAGCTACTAATAAAACTAATCATCAAGCGATAGCTACTAATAAAATTAATCATTTCTGCTAAAAGTTTGTTTTTTCTGTGACTCCTGGTCATTGTTCTACAAATGTGTGAAGATGACCGAGCCATGGATTTGCGCGAATTTACCGTGTTTTGATTTGGTTTACGTCGACTCACATAAAGCAGGAGATCGATATTGACTCCTAATGTATATCATTTTAAAGACAAATAAATACTCTTTCGAACGATGTATAACATGTCTCAATATAATAGCAGATCATCAATGGGTAACGCGTCAAAGTCCAGGTCTATACTATTTTCAATCCGACAATAGTGGGCCTATAGTATAGTATAGTGGGCGTATAGCCTATATTTGCGAAATAACGTAAGTAGTCGATGAACTTTTAACAATACTACTGCTATATCTCATTCCTCCTCCGGATCTTTTTTGAGGAGAGTTCGAGGATGCTACCATCCTTCGGGATGATAATAGAGAAATATTAGGAATATATGACGCTCCTAATTTTTGTAGTGATATCAATCAATTGAAGAAAAATCATGCTGCCGGGGAGATTACTGCTGGTATTGCTTTCTAAAAATGACTGCCATGGCACTTGCGTCATGAGAATACGGTATTGGGAAAATTTGGAAAAGGGGAAGAGAAGGAATAATGAAGGGTTCCGGAATGGAAAGGATGAGGGAACTTGATAAGCCTTGAACAGTGGAGTAAGCGTTCGGGTTTGAGGAGAACATTTCTGAACCCTTAGTTTCCTTACCTCACCTCAAGAGCAAAGATAGTAAAAATCGACGTGAAGGGTCATCGATAGTGTAATATAGAGGCTGGGACGTTAGACCCGAGATTGCGTACGAACAAGTTTGAGGGTCGTTGCTCTGGGCCGTAACCGGTGCTACGTAGGCTGTTCGTGTAATGCGAGAAAAATCAAAGGAGTAGATACTAGAGCTAGTCGTTTCAAGAATTATTTTTTCCGCGAACAATAGGCGAAAGTAATCGATTAAGAAAGTAGTCTTGGTGGTTGTCCACCCGCCGCACGCTGAAAGGCGGCTTGCGGGATACATATGTAGATAATAATTCGACTTTGACGCGAATTCATGGCAGTTGGCGTCATTTAAGATTGAAGTAAATATATCGATTACTAGTTAGGTATCTAATAGTTGACGCGCCTAGTGCAATCATAGGCTAAATATTTGCATAGTGGAACCGAATACATATTTTCCTTTGAAAAATTAGCAATCAAAGTAAACTAACGGAAATAAAAAGAATTGAAATCGGTAAAACAAGTAATTATTAATGTATGAGTTTTTTGGGATAAAGCGCTATTTTCACGTTCTTTTAATGTAAATGAAATCGTTGATTTTTTTGTTGTAGGAAATGCTGTGGTGGTTTACTTTGCAAAAGAATATATAAAATGTTTCATTATTTCTGATAATGCAAATGTATAAAAAAGATAATAGACCTTCGTCGAAAGATGGAAAAAAAAGATTTTGATGAAAGCTCAATGCCCAGTATGAAGGAATTGAAGTGAAATCTTCCACAATTAAGTTCTCCCCCTATATGTGTGTTTGTATTTAGGCTCTCTACGGAATCGGTAAATTTTGTTATCTGTTGTACAGTTCTGTAGCCAATTACGTATGTCTTATAAATTAAAATCAATGAATTAAATTTTAGGCAATATATTTACCAATGAACTTAATTCAGGCTTTACCTGGTGAAATTCCATTATATGCAAATATTTTTGTTTTCTTCAAATAAAAACAAAGTAAACAGATACATTTCCACAATCTAAAATTAAAAACTGTGAATGGTCGAACGAGCCGAAACCATGTTCAAAGGATTTTGACTTCTGTATCGGTTTACTTTGTTTCTACTTATGGAAAATAAACATATTCGCCAATGCATTTACTTAGGCACTTTATATTTTAAAATAATGGTACTAGAAAAATAACGCACAAAATTTCCTTGTACTAATGATTTTATGAAGAAACATTGCTTATAAAAATACATTTATCGTGACTCTGGTAGTTATTCTTTAAAAGCGAAGTTCCCTCTGCCAATTTAAAGTTAAAGTGTCCCTGAGAAAATATTTTGTAAGTGATCAGATTTAGGTTTCGTCATTTATCTAGTTACTCCTGTGAGTATTTGGTCGTCATCCAACCTTTTTCTTGCACAGCTGTTATGTTTCTTTGGAACATTTGTATTTCACCGGACATTCTTTTCCATCCTGCCCAAATTCTACTGCTTCTTGGAGACCATAAACTATGTAATCATACTTAGGATTGTATGATATTACCCTGAAAAAAATGAAGAATAATCATCTATTCTAAAAGTCAACTACTCAGGACTCTTACACCATTTAAATGGAAGTTTACGTTTGAAACAGTGCTGGAAAACGAATGTTACTGGAATGTTATATTTTTTTAGTAAGGCCAAAAATATTCAAGCTTTCATTGTTTTTTATAACAAAGGTCACGGTCCTTTTGCGGCCGCATAAAAATTTATCGGAAAAATTATCTAAAGTACTTTGATATTCTTTCCTGCGCTTATTTATTAAATCCCTAATGAAAGGGATTTTACAAACGCAGGACGCAGTTAATCACAATCTGAAAGATCTCTAACAAATAAAGGGTTATTAATAATGGATTGTTTGTATTTTAGTCTTTTAATCTTTGGCGTATCATAATGGAAGATTGATTGAAATTGACGTAAAACTAGTTTCTAAATATTTTGTATTCTCAAGCAGTAATGATTTTTCATACGATATCGCCATAAGTTTGGAACGCATACTCGCAATTAATTTTTCGATAGCACCGAACGTTCCCCAGCGCTGTTCTATTAATTCATGGAATCCTTAACTATTCAGTCCTTACCCGCTCAGTAGTTTCAGTCCTTTCAATATCATCTTAGAAACGGAAAGATATTCTTTTGCTTTGTAAGGGTCTTCGCAGGCGACTCGATACATGCAGTCGTATCCCCCTTCATTGTCCACAGTGTCGCCCATGAGATATGCCAATATCAGCAGAATCTCGCTCTCACTTATTCCTCTTCCTGTGTCTGCTTTGAAGGATCTCACGTAGTTCTCGTCCTCGCTCCTTCTCCATAGACCCAAAGAGAATATTCCTGCTCCTAAAAGAAGCGCCTTCAGCACCAGCAGGATAATCAGGTTCGTGACGCTCAAACTCAGCACCTTCAGAGAAAATTGTGTTTTATTCCATGCATATCTCTCATTACTTGAGATAAGTGGATTGTCTACGTACGTATTCGAGCTTATTTAAATATAAATAGCTAAGTTTCAGTTAACGTAATATATAACTTGTAAAAACCCACTTTCCGGGCAAAACTCCTACCGAGAGCTTTATAACGAGACCAAGTTCGCAATTTTCTCGTTCAGACCAAGTTCGTATTTTACTTTACGTCCAGTCATTACTGCAAACGTTTTCTAACAAAATCGATGAAAACATTATATCGTGTTATGCAAATAGTCTGAAACTTTTATTTGAGTCAAGAATGTATATTTTCATGTGCCATAAAAATTTTGTTTGGATCAAATTGATAGCATTAGAGGCATAAAATTTCAGAGTGAACTCTCCGTTAAGAGGGGTGAAAGTACGAGCACTTCTTTGTTCTACTTTTACTTACAAGATAAAAACAAAATGTTTGCATTATATGGTAGAACGCAGGACAGTATGGTGTTAATTTTTTTTCTTTAAAATTCCTAATTTAGTTTTTATTCAACTTCAAACTCGAGTATCCATAATAAAAAATCCAACAGTAGGCGCAAATGCCAGATCGAGGTCTCTAGTTGAAAATGTTGCTGTAAAAATGAAAAATATCCACTTACTTAAAAATAAAAATGATAAACATGCTATATAAAGTTAAATCCCTGCGTGTCGAAGATATTTTCGGGTCAGCACGCATGTCTGGTTGGTAGACGGACGTTTCGACGGCCAGCGCTGCCTTACTCTGACCCTGAGGTTGATGGCAGCGTTCGCCATCGAAGTGTCGGTCTACCAACCGGGCATTACCTTCGTGCTGACCCGAGAATATCTTCGACATGCAATCGAGCAGGAGAACCTGAGGTTTTAATTAAATCCTTACGTTTTCCTTCAAATAACAAAATGTCGTGCTTGCATTTAAAGAATTGAAATGTATTCGCATAAATTAAAATTAAGAAATGAAAAAGACTTTAAATTGCATACAGATATCTAAAACATGTTTAGTATAAAAATCTTCAGGACAGCCTTTTATTGAAGCCCTCCTTTGGATGAAGAAGAGGCCCTCAGCCCCTACTTATAAATCCGTTCCGGTCTCTCAAAGATTTTAAAATTGTAGTCAAAGTTCAGAATGCAATTTTAGAGTTTTTATCTATGGAAATATGCAAAGATGTTTATTTAAAATGGCATTATTTAAAACTGTCGCAACTGTCTTTTGTATTTCAATCGGAAAATCTTTTCCCTTGTTCATTTCCTAGGCCTCTTACTCTTTTCGTATTCATTTGAAATAATCAATAATTTAATGGATTTAATTTTTTTTGCTTTACACAAACATAGTGAAAACTAAAGTATTTATAAATGCTTATAACTTCCTAGGTTTTTAATTGGCATCGTAAATGCTTTATTGAAAATATCTTATTGTAAATCTCCATGGTATATTCTGAATAATCGGTTTGTTGATCGTATTAAATATTTATCCTCCATAAAATGACGATCTTCATAAATTTTCGTATATTTCGGGCTATCGGATTGAAATTTCCATCTCATTTCCCTCTTTTAACCAGTGCAGGAAATAATGTGTATCGTTTGCATACCTGGGAGTTCCTCGTAGTGCGTGATATCAGCTCCCTGGCAATTTCAAGCATGACGGAGCGAGTGGATCCCCGAATCAGTTTGCTGGTTCTCTGCGTCACCAACGCGTTGTCGGTCACCTCCTCTTCGCTTATTACTGTCGTAGGAGTCGCCTGAGTCCAACATATTGCAACGCACACCAACAGCAGAAGAATCGAAAATGTTCCGTCTCTGTTCATCTTTCCTTCATAAAAGAAAATTGATTTCGATTACTTAAAATCTATATAATATTAAAGAAATACAGACTAGCAATTGTTGACGAGGTAGACGATCACTGTTATTGTTCTAAAGAGCAACTGGAATGTTTTTCTTGAAGATGAAATCGACTCTGTGAATTCCCGTTTAAGTCTTCATTATAGCTGAAATATTAATAAAGCGGGCGATAGTTCCTGATACTATTTTGATCGTTACGAGGAATAAGATATAACTGTGATGACGCCATCCACATAAATACATAGACGTCAAAGTAAAATATTGTGGCTGTAGAAATTTTAATAATTCACGATCCTTTCCATGGTAAAATGGAAAGAAATTAGTGTGAAAGCTAGCTAGTACTGTCTCAAATTCCTCAGCAATTCATCACTTGAAGTTATAACGGGTGTTCGAGCATAGCAAATGAGTCTAGTTCGTTGAGCTCCGTCTTACACTACTTGTGCTAGATTAGATGCTTCTCGTCTTCGAGATCATCGGCTAAAATGTATTTTAACTAAGCTTCTAAAGAATAATAAACAAGTAATAGATTAAAGAGCGGTGTCAAATTATGCATTCACTAATAATAATCAAGGTGCGATACATGTAGGAATTTGATAGGGTCTATTAATATTGTTTAATGTACATATGAAAGCTATTGTTAGTTTTTTACAAGTAAGAAATATTACTGTTCAAAGAGTGACACTGATTTGATTGAAGAGGATGTACGAGTATATTTATCGATCTGAGCGTTAGTGGTCATCTAATCGAAAAACACGAGTTAAATCATTGCAAAAAATGAGGACGCCTGGGAAGGTTTTTGTTAATTCACATATTAAAATTTCCACAATCTAAAATTAAAAACTGTGAATGGTCGAACGAGCCATAAAAATAACTAAAACAAATGACCAATTGTATCGGTTTACTTAGTTGCTTCTCCTGACGTAAATTTTAAACACATAATAACACATAGGAAAATGAGTGGGAATACTTCTGTTAGAGAAAATTTTGTACTGAATTGTAGCAAATAATTAAAACTTGAATAATTCTTATGAAAATAAAAAGTGTGCGATTTATACTCATATAGTTTCAAACACCTCATTAAATGAAGTGTATGTAAATGCTTTAGATCATGAGAGAGGCATCTTCTTATTATCCCTCTCCGTTACTTTACTTAATTGATTGGAATTTTAAAAATTAAAACGACAGGTTCTGAAAGTACTTGTTGGTTCGCGGTAGTAGACTATCAACGTGTAATAAATTTCTAANCGTATTTAGATTAAAATAAATCCTATAATAATTTGGGAATACATTAAAAGGAACTATCGTGAATTTTATAATGAATGTGTCTCCTAAATTTGATAACTTTTCTAAGTTATAACACGATTATTACCATTAGGCTACTTTAAGAGAGCACGATTAATTTTTCCTACGAATACCGAGTTATTGTTTCCAGCTGTTCAGGTCATTAGGTATTGGATGGTGAATAATTGTACGTGCAATTGATCGTTGTTAATTTTCCCAGCTGGCGAAGAAATCAGATTAGGAAGTTAACGAGTTATAATTACAAACATATTGCAAACATTTTCGTAAGATAGGCATTTATTAGCAGAGTTCATCCTAGGTGGTCATTTATCCCGAATTTCAAAGACCACCAAATCACAAATTCCCTTCATTTTTAGTTTCTTGTATAGTTGACCACTTTTTTGTAAAATTGAAATTATGGTCGTAGGATTGCGCTCTTAGATTCTAAAGCGGTAAACCTGATATTTCCTTCAAGTTGAAGTACGTGACAAACTCGTGATTATTGGTGTAAAATAAATTTTAATCGTTAAATCGTAGTTACTGTATGAGATACGGTGCATTACAAAAGTCATACTTTGTTTATTATACTTCAAGGGATTGCATGTAGAAAAACTTGTGCAAAAATCGTACTGTTTGAAAATTTCAACTCTCTTTAACGGAACTCCTTTTTGTGAATGACTCCAGCCCGTTTTACGCTGAGAGAGTGGCCTCAACTGACATAAGTGTGTATAGTTATGAAATGAAAATAAAAGCACTCACCTTATTTATAGTGTCGAGAGAAATTGGATGAATAAAATCTCAACGCCCAAATATTCCTCCTTGTCGCAGTACCTATCCCTAAAGGGATCGATCACGGAAAACGGTCTTTCCTTATATACCTCGAAAATTTGCTCTCAAGAGCGCCACACCCTAACGAGGATCTCTTTTCGGATCCTTCCACTCTATTGGCTCTTTGCGACACTTGTTCCTTCCTCTTCTTCGGAGTGTTTTTTTTTTCAGAATTCCTTTACCTGAGGTCTTCGATGGCCAAAAAATGATAAAGAGTTTTAAAACGGTGTCGTTCCCAAAGTGCCCTTAGCGTCTTTAATGGCCTCGTCTCTTTTCCGCAGACGACTCAAACGCCGGCGACTTCCTTCCGCGATTCGGAAAGAGTCCCACTGCCGTCAGATGCGTCTTCATTATGTATGAATTGTGGGCGCACGCTCCTGTGACATGTGCATCGGCTCGTCACAGTGGTTTAGAATGCTAATAATCTCCCATTCATTCAAACCATTTCGGTAACAAAAAGGTATCATTATAAGCAGGTACCGTTTGTGTTATTTCGTCTTCTTTCAGTCTTATTGTATCATTCAGTTGGAAATATCATTTCGTATTTCCTGTAAGGGAATATGTCGGTGAATACAAATTGGGTTTTCGCTTTCTCCTCCCAAACAAAGACGTACAGTCTATTCACGATTAGCTGGGTGGACCAAATAATTACGCAATTTTTACGTCCCCTCTGAAGTCTCACGAAGATTCGCTATTCGATTTCAGGAATCTTATCTTATGTATGTTTATAGGTTGGTTAAGATAACGTTCTTTGTAGTTTTTCCGCACAATTATTCCATAAATTTTTAGTAATAGTTGACGTAAATGTGTCAATTTCAGAAATATTAAGTTTTACGCAAATTATGCACGAATGTGATGTAATACATTAGATGCGTAGGTCGTCCCCCAAAATAATTAGTTTTAACAATAACTAGCTCAACTGCCAGTTGATTCTCACTGAAAGTAGAAATTGATAAATACTAAACTAATTGTGACTGTGTGGACACTCAAGTAAATAAGGGACAGTTATGTAACAATAAAAAGTCAATTAAGCGTGGAAATAACCATACGCTTAAATTTATTCTTAACGGGGTTAAAAATTGATAAATACCACCCAAATTGCAACTTAATGAACTCTCGAGTTTAATATGGTGAATTTAACGAAGGATGTAAAAATAACTATTCACTCAACAAAAAGCAAATTTATTCGCTTCCCTATTTTGAGTTCACTAGTAACATCTAACTGTTTATGGAGAATATGGGAAGGAAATATTCATACTAAGAATAGGAAAAAAGGCCAACAAAATTGATCAAGTAAAGACGTCAAAATAGAATACAGATTGAAATTTAATTTAATTTACCGTATGATAACCAACGGAACTCATAACAAGGTTTTCCTTCAACACCTTATTTCTATTAAAAACCTTGTGCCGATTTAGTCGCCAATTTATAAGTAGCAAATTTTCAAGTAGCTGACAAAAGGTCTACTTTTCAAGTAGCTGACAAAAGGTCTACGACAAAAAGTCCTACGAGAAAAAGTCCTTCGTCCTTGCAGGCCTTCGCCCTTGCAGGCCTTCGCCCTTGCAGGCCTCGGTTCTGGCATCGTACCTTTATACCCGGCGAGCATGAATACCCGATCGAGGATTGAACTAGCTCCTGCCGCGGACAGTTCCAGTTACTTCAGGAAAGGTTATTGGCCGCTGTCTGATTCCTGCCAAAATTGCGAATTTCCAATTTCTTTTGTTTTCCCACACTTCCCCTAATTGCCTCTGGAAAGGAGACCCGAGAGTTCGAGCTCGGCGCTTCGAGACGACGGTCGTGAGTGCACCAGTGAGTCATCGTGAAGAGACATCAATGCTGAAGAGTTATGAAGATATTGTGTTAAGACCAACAAGTTATTGGCAATTGTGTTACTCAGCTAAGTTGCAGATCCAATTGTTCATGTTCTGCTATTGATGATATTACTTATGTTAACTATTGCATGAAACTATTGATGATATTATTTATGTTAACTATTGCATGACACTATTGATGATATTATTTATGTTAATTACTGCATGGAACTATTATTTAATTACACTGTGAATTTATATTCGATGTTTTCTTGTCTCTTTGTCTCGAAATATTCCTCAGAAAGATCGCGAAAATAATTCAATGCACAGTCCGAGTGGATTCTCCGGAAATATAATTTTCCTGATCCACCCTGACCGGTGCAACCTCTTTAAGTCGCCCCAAACTTTTCCATTTTCTGTCCCTGCACTGAAATATCTTATTTTCTCACCTCCATGATCGTGACGAAGAAACATGTCATTGTCCGTTGTTAATATTGGAATGATTAATAAACAGTCTTTCATGGCTGTAAATTTGACCGAGCGATTTGTTTTTCCTGATTGAAATTGCTAAAAACTCAGAAAATTGCTTTTTTTCGTATATTCTATCATAAATTCTTACCTATACTTTAAAATGAGCCCTAATTCTTCATGTATTCAACGTGTATGACCAAAATAAGAATCTTAATTCAATACCCTTCCTTTTCTGATTGTCTGGAGTTCGTGCAAAGATTTTTTTCTGATTTAATTTTGTGAAAGAGATGAAGCCTGCGATAAAGCGATAAAAAATGACCTTTACACACACTTCTCATTGGGTACGCTTTGAGTCGTCTGTGGTCGAACCGGAGAACATTTAGTTCATAAAAACTATCCAGTTATCTGCATGGTGTCGACATTAAAAGAAAGGCTTTAAAGGTTGAAAGTCGAACAACTTTTCATTCTTGAGTTGTAGGCGAACACACGCAAGCATATACCAAGTCTCTTTTATTTATAGGACGATGATTAGGTTTTAAATATCCAATCCTGATATGCGATATGGTGATCCCGATGTATCCCAGGACTAACTCTCCAGTCCAAATTTATGGAGAGAAATAACTACGGTGATCTCATAAACCTGCAACAACTTGAAGTTTTAATTTACAATTGTTAATCGCGGATATAATTGTACAAATTACGGTTAAGTTGCTAGAATTAGATGTAGCTATTTGTGCGGATTTGCCGAGCTGTTTTCTAATTCTGCGATTCAGTACGAGTAAATCGTTTTGATAATGGGTTTGTAGGTTTATTGTAATGTAAGTTTATTGTAATATAAGTTTATTGTAATGTAAGTTTATTGTAATGTAAGTTTATTGTAATGTAAGTTTATTGCTGAAACTTTCCTATCACATTTTTGTTTGAGGTCCTCGTAGTGCATACCTTTAACAAATTGATTTGTTTTACAAAGCCATCAATCAGTGGGCGATCGTCTCCTTTAGATTCGTCACTGATAATCGTAATAATACACGAAAATTCCGGTGGTATATAGATCTACATAGTATGATTATCCAAAGATATAGAAAGGAATATTAATATGTGCTGCAGAAATTACAGTGAGTGATTAGAAAGTGTCAGACTGGCTGCTTGGCTTCGATAAGTGTTGGCAGTTTATGTTTTGCCCAGAATTTGTCTCATGGAGTTGTGGAGATCATTTTTCTCTCCAAATGGTTATGAACAATATGTAAAGGGGGTCGTTTGGTAGAGGGAGACTACAGATTCAAGGTCGCCTTCCATGAAAGCGGTCATGGGTTTGATTCCCGGTTGGGGCCTACGTGCGAAATAACCTTATCTGTCAAAGCACTTTTAATAGTACTACTACTCTTGCAGTTTCAATAGCAATGCATCAGAGATAATCAAAACCCTCGGCTTTGAATCATTGTAGGATAGAGGAACCAAGTACTGGTATTAACTATTCGAGAAATTTAAAAGTAGTGATTAACATGATGAAATAGGAGAATACATCTCTCAATGAAGGCGATTTTCAACGCCGGACGTCAAAGAGATTTTGTCAAATTATACCGAGAGCGGATAACTATTATTTGTCTTTTTTCCACATACGGGTATATAAGTATACGAGTAGTATAAGCTACACAAATCCGATAGGTAATTAGAGAGTTCGGTGTTTTTATAACCCATATGGCAGCTCACGGTGTTTTCATGTAGATTTAGAAACGAAAAAGTAAATTTAGGGAGTAAAATAATTCGGAACAGAGAAATAAACTGTCTTAGAGAATTCTCATACACATAGAAAGGCTTAAATTAAAACAGCAGCGAAGGTTGCACTTATTGTAACCAACTACATAATGACGTTTTTCTGACATAAATGAAATCAATCGTCATTTCACGCAATTATCATCATAAATCAGCACTACGTGAATTCTGTTTTCAATGAGAACGTTTTATTGATTTGTATCAATTAATCGCTATGATGAATATCAGCAATTTTTATGCCATAAAAATACGCATACGTATTTTGCAACAAATAGTTCTGGATTCCTGCCTACGAAGGGAAGGTAGTTTAAGACCATGATCGCTAATGGAAGCTTTACCATGTAAAAGAACGCGATTTATAGTTGATACGAACTACGTTCGTTAGTTTTCTCCTCGGAAAGATTCCTTCCTTTTGTGATTTTGCAACATTATTTCCCCATAATACAGAAAAGAATTAAAGATGGTACTTTACTTCTAATTCAAGAAAGAAATATGAAAATGCATATTTATAAAATTTTATTTTGTTGTAAACAAACTTGTATACTATTTTTTTGCTATTTGTGAAGAGGTGAAATAGAAAAGACTGCTCATTCAATATTCCACCGTAATACGTGCATTAAGTTATACATATATATTTGTATCTTTGGAAGAAATGGGTATTTCAATCCAATTTTGAAATCGTTTTCCTTGATGGCAGCATCTTAATAGCAGTCTGGGAAAATTCGTTTCATATTTCTCTAGTGCGATATCTTTTTTCAAAGAATTAATAGCATTGAAGAACATACTGTTTTGCTTTGCATAAAAAAGCTGTTTATATCAACTATAAGAATATGAGGTATGCGTCAATTTATTTACGTGAACAGTTTGAAAGGCATTTTTATCCTGGTATTCTTGCTACACTCTTGCTATTGTATCGTATTTAATTTAATTAGGCTGGCTAACATTTAGCAAACCCTCTAATAATAACTACTTCTCTTCTTAGAAAATCATGCACCATACGCCAAATCGAGAGAACTTTGAAAAATCCATTTCAATTGAAAATCGTAAAAATATTTTATTGTGAATCTAAGAGCAGAATTTTCTATTGTCTGATACGTGAATAAGTAGTTTCTCTAATGAAAGTTGATCTGCAGTTGATGATGTAAGACAATCATGTTAGAAGGAGCACTGTAGCATTTCCAAGAGCAGATTGTAAGTAGAGCTATGGCTAATGTATATCCGGAATGATTTTCACGAATTTTTTGAGACTTAAATGACTGAAATTTACTTAAAATATTAACTGCTTAAATAATTTCTTAATCCGTGGTCTCAATGAGTTAAATAATATATTTGTACTTTCGCTTTCATTTCCATAATCGTATCTGTTACACCTAAAAGTAACATGATGCAACGTGGTTTGGCAGAATTAACCAAATATTCTTGAAAGCACAATGTAGTATATTCATTGCAAAATGCAATTGTTAGTATTTTCAGCCGTTTTACAGTGGAAAATTACATTAATCTGCTCATTTAAATCATATTATTCTCCTAGTAGTCTTGCTGCGCGGAGGCCTATTTGTTTTCATATTTAAAGTTATCTTATTGAAATATTCTTCTCATCTATGTTTTTAGCATTAGATGAAGAACTATAAACACTCATGATGGAATTAATTTCAATAAGGAAAGGTGGAAGATATCACTACTTTCGTTATTAAGCAGACGTTCTTTGGTCTACTTCGAACGAGACGTAATTCCGTAGCGACAGACGCATAAGCGACCTCTCGGCAGCCATTAAAATGAAATGCTTGCACGAGTGTTATATTGCAGTTTATCCGAGTCAAATTTGTGACCTAATTGGAACGATTCCATCGGAGTTGGATATCTTCTAGAACTTTTTTATGATTCACGACGAGAAGGGGTTATTTTTATCGATTTGCGAGTGTCTGTGCAGAATACATTCCGCAAATACTTCCTTAGGGATCGAATACTTGGAAATGTAATTTCAAGAAGTTAATGCCCAGGACTGGCTTAAATGTGTGAGCAAGATAGGTAACCGCCTCAGGGTGCGGCAATCAAAAACCGTAAAAATTGTATTTAATAGAATGAATCTTTTTGAAATGTTATTCTATTTACTTAACAAAGGAAAATGGGTAAGGGTGACTTTGCGCAAGATGGTGCGCACCCAGGAAAAATATTAAAATTAGAGATGAATTTGAAATCTTCATATCTTTGTTGCCTTACATATTTTCTTACAAAAACTAATTATAGATGTAATGCTATCAATAATCAATTCGATTTCTCTGTCATGAAAATACGATATATTGAATCCCGCCCCCGTCCATTTCTTAACCGATAGATAAATTACGTAGAACGTAATCCTAATTTGAAACTAAAGATACTAAGACATAAATCTTTATCTGTGTAATAAAAATATTCTAAATCACTTAAGACTAAAATGTATACTTCTCTAGATTTCAATGTACATACTATCGTTGATAACACCTTCAAATAACGAGGAAGTTATTCATTTTTACTGTAGTTTAAAGCAATACTCGAATACCAACTGTGCTAAGGTAAGTTTGTCTATATTTGAAGTTAAGAAACTCAGGAGTTCTATTTCCTCAAAAATTATGATGGGCGGTTGCTCTGACCTCTAAACTTACACGATGGAACTCTTAATATTTGAGTCTTTGATGAGACGCACGTGCACGGTGGTCGGATCAAGCGCCCGGAAAGTGGGAGACCCGGGTTCGAGTCCCGGTTACCACATACTTTTTCTCCTTCATTCCTTCATGTAAAATCTAGTATGTGAACTATGCGTTTTTCATCGCTTACGTGTTTGATTCTGTTAGCGTAGAGCGTTACTACTCAAATTCTTGATTGCGTTTATTTCGTACTCTCTTCCAACTAATAAGATTAGACAACTTTAGTACCGAAAAAACTCCCCTTGACTTCCTGTTTTGTGTATCCATCATTATCTTGAGCTTTGTATCCATATTTTTGATTCCTAGCAAAATGCGGAAACATATTTTGTTCCGCATCAAAAATTGATACCTTCATATATCTCATTATACATTTCTAAGGTGTGTACTTCCTAAATTACTACTCATAGGATGATAAGAAAGAGAAAGTCACAATGTATTCTAGCGCAGTTAGGTTACTTCCGGTACGAAAAGCTCCTCTGGTAAGTTTCTTCAAACAATGAAAGTGAAAACTTCCCAAGAAAAAAAAACACTCCCTAATCTTCTTAAGGTCGTTATGCTTTCCTTTGCTCTCTGCCGCCAGTATGCATAATGCGTGTCACGTTTCTTTATCTGATTATTTTTTTAGCATATATTGTTATCTCCGAGAATTACGCAATTCTGAGACTTTCTGAATTTCATATTACTATTTTGGATTCAAATCAGAATTTTATTAAACGTAAATATTATTTTTATGCTGTATTTGCTTAGACGGTACATAGAATCAAAAAAGTTATATTGCATGGGAAATATGTTATAGTGAGATAAATTTTAAGGTAAAGATACTTCATGCAACCATCCGAAGGATATTCATAGATGTTTGAATTCATTGAAGTCATATATTCTCCCTGATGATAACATGAAGCCATGTTCTCGTTACTTTCTCAAGTTTGCCAACCTTGGCAGTTATATCATGAACTAGCATATAGTTAATCATGAAAAGAATTATGGCTAATTTTAATGGTGACTGTTTTGAGAATCTCTTTTCATGTTTTAACAGTCATTTTTCTAGCATCAAAGCAGCCGTGCCAACAATCCCTCTATGGTAATGATATGAAACATTTTATTACTCGACGACCAAATTTTCCTGGATGGCATTTTCCAGTTTGTTCTCCAAACGCGAGTTCCATCTGCCGACATACGGCTTACGGAGTAACTTAAAACCTCTAACTCATTAACAGTTGTGTTTCAATTTTCTTTCCTTATACTATTACGATAGTAGTGACGAATGATCTGCTTTCGGGGGTAAGTCCTGTACAAATAATGGTCCAGATTTAATTCCAATTTTCAAGGCTGAATTTAAGAGGTCGACTTTTACGATAATAGTACTTTTCAGGGACGAATTTCATGTCTAATCTGATCGAAATTTAAATTAACGAAAGCCTAATTTATTTATTATTAGGTGTACGCATTAAAAAAACTATTGATGATAATTTATGTAAGACCGCAAACATCAGTATAAAAAATATGGAAAATAAGAGAAAATAATAAATGCTCATGAAAGTCATGCTGTTGAAAGTATCGCCGCAACGCGTACTTTCCTAATCAGAATAGCTAAAACTTTTCTTTAGTTCTTTGGTTAACAGAATAGTGTGTCTACAGTAGGACTGAAGTAAAGCGTTAGTCAATTTGTATGTACATGTAATGATGTGCTACACTTGGCTGCAGATATTTTAAGATAAAAACTCAGGGTCAACTTTTATTAAAGGTACTTAAAAAATTCTGGATTTACTGTACACAAATAAGAGGGTCGTCTTTTAACTGGGATCCAATATTACTTGGGTATATACGGTGACTCATTTTCATAACTTATGAGACCTTTTTGATCTTTTGAATCATGTCATTGTTTTAGCGCCTAGTTTAGAAATGAAATGCACTTATCTAGATTATAGATTTAGAATTAGAATTTTACCCCGCGAGCCGCCGATTGGCGTATGGCAGGGGGTGTATCAACACCATATATTCATACCTAATCTATCCTGTTAGCCTCTCTAATGCTCCGAGGAAAAAACGACCAGAAGTAGCTATCTGTTCTAGCGATTATCTCCTTATATCGCTTGGTCGACGCCTCTCGTAGATCGCGTTCGTTTTGAACTGGAATTATGATATCTTCGACCTCGTCTGAAAATTCTGGGCTGATGGATTTATCGAACAGCTTCCGTCTGTATTCTGATCTTCTATCCTGTAGTGAACTCCATCCGAGGGAGTTTATCATGGCCGTAACGCTGCTATCGAATCTGAAATCTCCGCTAACGAAACATGCCGCTCTACGTTGAACCATCTGTAAATCTGATGTGAGACTAGATCCACTTCATGTGAATCCCACACTGCGCTGCAGTATTCGAGATTGGGTCTGACCAAAGAAAAATAAGCAATTTCCTTGACTCTTGGTTGACATCCTCTAAGAGTTCTACTTGTTAATCTTTGCATTTTATTAACCTTTCCTATAATATCACGAATATGTTCTTTGAACGATAAACTGCTGCTAATTGTAACTCCTAGATATTTATTATGACTCACGAACTCTAAGGGATATTCTGATATTTCATATTGCAAACTGTTAACATTCTAAACCACAATCTAAAGGCTACGAGGGCAGTATTATTAATACAAGTGTTAGGCAAGAAAACCCATTCTCTTAACTTCTTTTAAATTTATTTCTCAATATAGTCTCCTTTCAACTCGATACATTTAGTCCAACGAGATTAGGGTGGATGAGGTAGCAGTTCGTGCCGTAATTCGACCAGTTTTGCTGTGGCGATTTCAGATGAGTAAGCTGATGCGTTGCCATTATGGAAGAGCATTTTTTCCTCGATTCAGCATCGAATCGGTCCAATAAATCAGCATAGTACTGCCCCGTGATTTTCCTTCCCTTCTCGAAATAGTCGGTGAAGATGATGCCTCGCGAATCCCGAAAAACGGTGGTCATGACTTTTCCGGCCGATGGAACCGTTTTCGCCTTCTTTGGAGCAGGTTCACCGGGTGAAATCCACTGTTTTGACTGTTCTTTCTGTTTCTGGCGTGTAGTAATGGATCCATGTTTCGTCAGCAGTCACGAAACGCTCCATTTTTATCTCCTTGGCAGTTTGGAAATAATGTTTACTGAACTTCGGTTTTGTTCCATTGAGACAAAAATTCTCATTAAAAAATATTTTCAGTCGCAATCGTATCATAAATATTTAATATTCTTATATTTTCTGTATCCAGTAAGAACAATACGTATTATCATTTTCAGTCGAACTGAAAACATTAATTTATCATAGTAACAGCCAAAAGCAGTGACGTGCTAGTCAAAATATAAAATTAATTTAATTGCTTCACACTTATAGCTGAATCCGCAGAAACCGGCAATATTTTCGTATTTTGCGTATGTATTTAGTATCATTTCGTTTATTTTAAGTAAAATTTATTCTTGATGTTAACTTATATTTGTTTAAAGTGAAGAATTCTTAGTAGAGCTACTGACTGACATTAAAAGTAATACGAAAGTGCTACAAGGTAGTAATAGTATTAGAATTTCGGCATTATAACATGAAATATTACTGCGTAAGTGACTTTAATCATCTTAAGTATAATTATTTATCCGGTCTGAAGCAAATACTGCGGCGTGGGAGTCGATGCGCCGATTGTCACCCACGGTAAATACCGCCTCGTCAAGCCACATGGACTCTCAAATGGATTCCGCTCCGTGTAATTTACTCTTATAATTGTGAATTCGTTCATAGTAGAGTATTAACAAACTCTGTTACGGGGGCATAAGGACTTCGATTTTGAGGATACACAACTTTGATGTAGAGGACTATATAGGAAAAAAGTGTTTGACTAATATTTCCGTTCATCAAATTCAGGATATTAACATAAAAAGAATAACCATTTGTTTATTAGTTCAGAACTTAAGTCGATAGCGTATCCCTTAAACATAGACGTCTCTTTGAGGATTTTCAAGGGGGGTCACGTGCCCCTTTTGTCTCTCCTTTTCAGCATTTAACTGTTTGTTTGACTCATTCTTATAGGTTTTCTGATTTTTACTTGATATTCTATATCGTTCACATTGGTATGATGAGCTAGTATTGTCACAATAATTATCATATTTCGCAAATATCTTTTTGTAATTTTATGTTTTAATCGATATCTGTTTTAAATTATGTCGATTATTTTTCGGTAGTGTTTTCTTGGAAATATGATTTTTAGGAGTCTTCAAGGCACTCTACGAAATTCTTTCCTTAGCTACACGGCCGTAAAGATTTCCTACCTGACCTAGGGCAGGGTATTAACCCTCACGCTCCTAAGGAATGCTTTGTTGTCCCTTGTCTCTGCGTTCTTTCGAAGACCCGTTAGTCTCAGCAACACTTGCTGGCATTTTCTGCCTTTAACGTACGAAAAGAAAGTTTCGTTGTCGAAGTATTTCATGAATATTCTTCATAAAATATTAAAGGTTCAGCATTGAAACACCTTTGCCAACAATCACATTTCTTAATCATGAATTAAACTTAGCTAACCCGTCGACATTATTATCTTAATATCATCCAGAATAATTCAAAAATCATCTCATTGAAATATAGAGTATGTAAGGAAAATGAATAATTTGGCTCTTTTTAACTATTGTGGTTATACTTTAAATCTCAGAAATCGGATTGGTGTCTTATTAATTTATCAGCAATTTTCTCTATCGATTGAGGAATTATGTCTGTTATCGATTGCATTTGCAGAAAGAATGTTGTAATACGTGATATTCAGGGTACAAATGAAGAATTATAGCTTTCAACTATAACTCTCATTATTTCGGAATCTTCATTCAGACTCCAGGTTAAAAAATAGGAAAATATTACTCTTTATTTTCAGCAGCTCGAGACATCTCTTAGACGGTTTGACAACTACAACGGTTTTCATGATCAGAGTCTGACAGGTTTTTGAGCTGGCTTAACAAGCTTGTTAAGGTTTTCCGTTAATATTTTTGCTGATATTTATTTAATGTTTTTTAAAATAAATTTTAACTCCTCAAACACGACGTTCTTGTATTCCGAGAGAGCAATTTGGAATGTAAGTGGACGAAGAATCGATCTTTTTATTCAATAATACCAATTATCCTTCTATCGATGTCCATTTCCGTTGTATAAAAGGCCATATTTTTTCAAAGAATATGTTTGTTTAATATTTAAAGCTATGTCCTCCTAAAATATCATGAAATCATTTTTCGACTATTTAAAGAAATTCAGATTAGAATTTAAATTGTAGTTCTCATTCTTCATCTATCATAACCACTCTGAGTATGAGTTTGTTTTTATCAAAAGCTTTGTACGGCTTATAAGGATTCACTGTGGAACTTAGATTTTAACTTAAATATCACGTTTGTTCATGATTCACATTTACATCAATTTAACCACTCATCTACTGTGATTAAGCTCGATTAATGTGGCATTCTACCAATTAGCATCCGATGAGAAAATTATGCTATTACTGGCTTTAAAATCATTTAAATTCTATTGTTAGGTTTTAGTACACGCTGCAAGTCAATTCTTTCTTCAACGAAGGTAATAAAAACAGATATTGCCTTATTTATTGCTTTTACTTAATAAAATTTATATGTCAAACGTGACTTTGTGGAACTCAACACACATCTTGAAAGAAAGAATACTTCGTAATTTTTTCAGCAGGTTTTTACTCGACTAGTCTCGTCAACTAGTTGACATCTTCAAGTATTCTTTCTTTCAATATGCTTTTAATTAAACCTTAGTTACCATGCTGCTTTGCTAAATTGCTATTTGAATGCCTTGACTCTGTCGAATCAGACATTGTTACGAAGTCTGTTTTTTGCTGAAATTAAATCTTTTGCAGCTTTAGGAACTGATAATTATTCGTTTTTCTTTATCGCATACAATGAATTGCTATATTTTCAACAATTGAGTCCTCTGAGAAACGACATTATCAAGGTTCATAATTTAATGACGAAGATCAATTTATCTTTGTGAATACATCTGTAAAATTTGTCACGTATTTTTCAATCAAGTTCGTGTTCTATTCTCTAACCATCACCTTCATATTTTCCATCATCAAAAACATCTTAATGAAATTATGTGTGGATTGGTTTTTGAATGTCATTTTGATGTTTTAATCTCAGTTCCACAGATTAAACCTACGATCATCGATTTAGAATTAAGGAATTATAATAGAGGTAAAAGTTAAATTAAAGGAAAACAATTTTTTATTAATATTTTATTTTACAAAAAATATAGAACGTGACACATAATAGTGTCTCCGTCAAAACAAGCGAAGCGTTACAACCTCTTGATATTCATGTCTTGATGAGCTGATACTGGTGATGGAAACTTCGAAATGTACCATTGCATAATGAGATATTGAACAGCATTTGTCAATTTTCAGAAATCGTTTTAATCAGATTTCGTCCCATGAAAAGACAATTAGCTCATTCGAATTTTCCGTTCACCTGATTTCTTAGTCTTGATGGCGATGATGATGTGTTAATACTATATACAAAAATGCATTAAATACTAAAGATATTTCAGAGATATTGAAGGTAGTATCTCAAATCTCTGATATAGGGTCAGTTTGTGGGGAAATTGTCATCATTTCAAAATCCAGAATCTAACCATTTGTCATAATGCGCGTCAGATATTTGGAAAGAAATATTTCCTTGAGTTTTTCAACTGTCTCATACCAGGTCTTTTTAGTCAGTAATTGTTCATTTCTATCGTTTTTTTCAGTCAAGTATAGTGGAAATGCTAGTCGGTCCTTAGTTTCAGTATTTAACTTAAACATTTTCCATTTGACATTCCTTTAAAACTTGCCTTTATCTTAAAGCTTTCCGATGCTGTAAGTGACAATAAGTCGATGCTACTGCAACAGAATAACAAAAATTCCTAGACTATGAAAATAGTCTTAGCATATTACTTGTCTTGCACAAGACCGTGGTGTTCAACGTTAGACTTCTTTCTTTAAAAAGTTTGCAAATTTTTTGATTAAGTTTATGAATGTTTCACCATATTCTCTCCATACTCTGTGGATTTTTTACGGCTTTAATTTAACATAAAAATCACCGTCTCTTAATTGTCTGTCTGCATTTCTTTCGTGTAACAATTTTGTGATTTTCAAGTAAGTGCATAAGATTTGACGTAGTGTAGTCAGTTTGTCCATTGAAATAATTCGGTAAAGTCAGTTTATAGTTTTGATTACGAATCATTGTAAATTATAATCAATAGTGCTTTGTTCGTCTGCCGAAGAGAATTTTGTCGCTTTCTTTTTCAGTGAACTTTATGCCATTATTCATATAAAGATTAAGGAAAAGAACACTTCTACTGTTACCACAAAAATTTTTTGACCATGGTTTCAATCCTTCAGGGAATTCGCGGTCTATAACGGTAGATGTGTTCTTCTCCTTATTCTTTATAATGGAGAACTGCCACAAAGTCGAGGCCTAATCAATAGATGCCATTATTCTTAATAAGAGATAAATTATGAGCGTTGCATCGTACCGTTTGGAACTTTTGAGTGCAACCTTTTCCGTCACGAGGTCATATGTCGAAATCCAGGTCGTTGAAAGAATGTAAATATGGTAAAATGTAAAGTTGATTAGTAATTTGTCTCTTATTATAAGTCGCCGACCCAGAGGGAATTATATAATTTTTTCAACTCAGTAATCTTACATTTGTATAATTGAAGTACTTCGAATTTGGTCGCGATTCTATCGATCGGTCGCTAATTTCTTCGATATTTACTCCGGAGGAATTTTTGTTTTGTTTCCGTGAGAAGCGAGAAAAATGGGCAGCTTGAAACCGGAAGTTGCCCTCTCACCCGAAAGGAAAGCGGGCAAAGTGTCCGAAAACTCCGACAAGACGGATTTCAAATGACTAAGCGGCCATCTGTCGGAGCACGCACGGCTGCGGCACGCTAAAAGAAGCACGCTTTTCGATCGAAGGAAGTGTTTCTCGGAATCGGAACGTCGAAATAGCAAAGAAAGGGATTGGTCAGATTCGACTTCCTCCGGATGACCCACTGACCAAGCAAATGGGACGGAGGCATCTTCGCGAAAACACGCCTAGGAGAGCGGCTCGGCCTGCTTTAGTTTTTTCGTTTATTCTTAGGCACAAAGAGATAAGACGGGTGAAAGTTTGGACTGCTTCGTTGAACAAGAACACTCGAGTGCTCCTCTTTTTGTCTCTTTTTTATGAGTTTGTATTTTCAGCTCTTTTCCGGATTTATTTTCATTTGGTACGCGGATCGTTGCTTGATGGGAAGCAGCAGCTGGAACTTCCCCAAAACCCGAGCCTTTCGAAGGACTTAAAGCCTTTGAAAGGCCCTGAAATAATCGGTTAAGGACCCAAAAGAGGTATCTTACGAGTTCTGCGATGGTTCAGCTACGCCTCCAATAGGAAGTCAAACTCAGATCTCGCATACCGTTCCCAAAAATGAGATAGTGACGTATATAAAGCGGTTTAGTATGTGTTCCTTGGAGAAGTTGATTGTAATGTTCTCCTATGCCAGAGTAACGTTTGAACAAATGATTCGATGTTTCCGTATCTCCGGCTTCTTTACCGCGATGCCTTTGGAAATGCGGCGGAGTCTACCGAGGCCCTGGGGCAGGAGCCATGACTCTGCTTCCATCCACTTCTCCCCCACCGCCTCCTCTTAGGGTTTTCTGCTCCAGTCTCATCTGCTGCTCGGAACAAACGAATGCTGAGCAGTCTCTTCTGCGAACAGCATCCATGACGTCGGAGAGATGCATCGAAACCCCTTCAGCAACGCTGGGGTGGATCCTGAAGGAAAGAATGGGAGATTTGGAGATTAATCCTCATACTAGCGATGAGTTGCTCGGCTACCAATTAATTCTGTGATATTTTCGGTGCTACTTTTGGAATTTTTGACTTTTAAACATTTAAAATATATTGCAAGGATCTCCCTTACTTGGAAATAAAATAAATGTGACAAGTAATCTAAATTATTCGTGTACCACGTCAGCTAGTCGAGATTTAGTAAGTAGTAAGCTAGTAAGATTTAGTCGAGGGTTAAAAGTCATGGTACCACGTACTTGTGCTACTTACTATCGATAATTAGAGTTAGGAAGTTAGAGACTCCATCCAGGAAATTGGAATATTTAAAGTTTCAGGTCACGGATTTTATCCAAAAATGTAATGGTATTCAGGCGTGCACCTGCACCATTGAACCGTATATAGAAGTGCGATATGGAACGTATTCACTAAGCGATCATTCCTATTTGTTTTTACGTTGAACTTACGAACTGTTGAAATGGTACAGGGGTACCTCGGCTTACGAATCGCTCTACATACGAACGAACTTTGTTTTATTCCATTTTGACCTCTTGATACGAATTTCATTTCTATAAACGAATCGAAAAATCCTAAACGATACAATGGTCAGCTGGGTTTCGAGTTACGAACTTCGAACTGAAACGAATCGAGTCTCCTGAGTCGAGGTATCACTATATCAATAGTATTATTTTAGGGAAAAATATTAACTTAAGAATTACGAGATACGATCTAAAAAATTATCGTAGCTTTTTTTGAGTGCATTCCCGATGATTATGAAGTTCTTATATTATGAAATCAACCTCATAGGGAAATATTCTGTGCATATACTTTATTTTATTCAGCATAAGTAGGTTAGAGTAGTATTGATGCACAAAGAAAACCGCAGTGAAAATTCTTCTGTGGTCTGGATGACCTACTCGCAAATGTTACTCACTTGAATAATGTTAGCGTTTGATAAAATGAGCTCAAAAATCTCTAATTTCGCAATATTTGTTTGTTAAAAACTGTTAACTTCTTGTGCAGAATGTGAGAAAGGGAAATACTGACATCGCCTTGGCAAGAAGCTTTGCACCACAATGATTATATGCGTTCTTCCTTTTGTGCTTGTCCCACAATTATGAATATAGTCATAATTCATTGGCGCCTTAATCCAACTTGATTGAATAATCATAATTCAATACAAAGAAGTCTTGGGAAGGCTCCTTCAACATTGTAATCGATTCCCCTTAGCCACAATTCGTAAAACACCACATTCGTGTAATGCGCGAAACAGAATTAAACACTGAGGTAAATGTAAGAAATAATACGTAAATATAAGAATGTACGTAAAAGAAAAAAAAAACAGTATAATTTCCTCAAGACTAGTGCGGACTGGTTTCGACTACAGCTGTAACATTTCGCCACTGTTGAACTGATGACTCTAAATTTTTGTATAATTACTTTCAACAGTATATACATTGTTGAGTCGGTAATCATGGCCATTAAGTATTTATCAGCTCTGATTGAGTAAAACTGTAATTCAGCAACTTCAAGTAAATTGCTTTGTGAAGATTGCCTTCGGGTGATGAATTCTTTACGATTCAGCCAGGAAGAGAAATGAGAGTTATGATGAAGCTTATGTTACACTCTTAACTTAGTTAATTCCACAGCGTGAGTGGATGCGCAGTTTCATCACTTTCGGTAAATTCTGGTCGGAAAAATAACGCATGCTCTGCGGAAACGCAGAGTATGCGTTATGATCGCAGAGTATGCGATCATAACGCATACTCTGTAATATTATTCTATGAGATAGTAAATCGACCTTGTAAAGTACAGTTAATCGACAGAATATAGCGAAAGAGGTAAAACATTTTTCATTTACGTTTTATCTCCGGAAAATTCCTTGTCTCAATCTCTTACTGACTCATCTCTTGGGAAATACTTCATTTCAAAGTCAAGGTGATCAGCTATGTCGCTCTACTCTTCTTGTATCTCTTGTAGAGCGATAACTAATTAAAATTATAAGAAATATAAATCACCCACTCTCGGAGAATATTTTCCCTCCCGAGAGAAATTCTGTCAAGGAAATGCAACTGATAAGGAGAATGTGTCCCACCGATGCGATAGATTCGAATTATGCGTTTTTTAGTTGATGGCTCAGTGGGTAGTAATGATTCTGTTTTAGGAAATATCCTCAGAAGTGTAAGAAGATTTTTTATCCTTGAGTTTACTCCTTAAATCGAATGAAGAAAAATTACTACTAAATAACTTAACAGAAAAGGGGAGCTACTGAAAATCTACTAAAATACTCATCGTCGTGTATATATATGTAAAGTTGATTCGTAATTTGTCTCTTATTATAAGTCGCCGACCCAGAGGGAATTATATAATTTTTTCAACTCAGTAATCTTACATTTGTATAATTGAAGTACTTCGANATAAAATCGATATTTTTTATAAAGATACCCTGGGTTCGACTCTAGTCAACCCGAAAATGATTCCATGCATGTATGGATCTTTCTCATCGTTTGCAGAATTCATATAGTTTAGAAAATTAGGAGAGAATAGGGAGAGATGTATGGAGATTAATGGATTTTTAGCAAATATTAGAACTAAAAATAAAGTTTATTATTTCTAGTATCACGTGATTTATCGTATGCAATTAAATTTTTAGGCATTTCGATTACATTCATTTTGGTTTCAATTCTAACTAGATTGATATTTATAGAACTCAATGGTACGAATAAGTAATGAATTCTATTATCATAGGCTTCATAATAAATTTAAATTATGCTCTGAAATTTGGAAGTGGGAGTTATCTAGAACTAATGTAAGACGCTTAGCCATCATCGTGCAGTTTTACTGCTCCGTTTAATTTGAAAAATCTTCAGAGACTATGGAATATATTAGAATCAAGTAGAAACAGCAATAAATAGAATCGCTAGCCAAACGCGATGCAGAGACAGGTCCTCGAATCCTGGGTTTAAAACGTTGTAATCATTACAATTTATCCTTTAAAGTTACATTTTATTTGGTTAACATTTCAATGCATAAGTCAACTGTTGTGTCATGGGGATATTTGTAAATGTTACCGAATTCAAAGACGGGTAATTTGGGTCACAAAGGTATTCCTCTGTCTTTTGTATGTACTACAACCGAAAATGCAGCATATTCTCTTAGCTTTTTTCATCAATCGAAAAAAGTTACTTTCGGGTGTGGAGAAAGTATAAAGTTATGCCATTTCGTACGCAAAAAAAACTTTGCGTAACATAAGGTCGTTAGGGCATAATTTGCCAGTCGGAAACCCTTGGAGATAATCGTCCGCTTAATATTTTCACCGCTCATAACGCTCCGCGTTTTCCTCACTAGTCACGTCCGCCATTGATTTTTGCCGGCGGAAAGCAATGCCATTTGCAATCTGCTCGTCTGCACACGCTCACTGAGCGAAAAACCTCTTTATCCTTAAATTTCATTTGATATTCTTCCGAAGATAATTTTTCCTCTCCAAAGGACACGGAGGCCAAAATGAGAAAAATGTATTAGTCCGGAGTATCACTTGCGAGATTTCTCTTGCTAAACGGAACAAGGAGCTGTTAATTTGCTCCAACCCGTGTTATTAGCTCCAGTATACCTAACATTTAATTGCTATAGCATCGCATTATCAGTTTTCACCTGTTACTATGTTTTATGTTGTATCAAACTAAATTCGTAACAGCGCGTCGCCTCTTTAGCTCAGTGGTAGAGCACTGGTCTCGTAAACCAGGGGTCGTGAGTTCAAACCTCACAGGAGGCAAGTTATTTTTTCTGCTAATGTTACACCTGTTACCGATCACATTTTCTGGATATTGTGATGAAACAAAATGAAATCCCAGCCTATTTCATAAATGAATATTTTTTTCCTGTTCTATTTGCCTATCACATCCCACACGGTGTTATTTCCGGTAGTTAGAAATCGTTTTTAGTCTTAAAGTTCATTCTTATATTATACTCATGAGAATGGCGAAAAGTATTATTACGTCCAGTATTCAGTCAAAAATAATGTTAAATGTTAATTCGGCAATGTATGCTACAGTTTAAAACTCACTCGTACTTAATCCGTATTTAAAGGCGTCCAAGCAAGCGACTGTGGGTTACATTTGTCAAAGATGATAGAATAATGTACGCTTTAAATACTAATATTAGGATTATAATGATCCAAATAAATTAAAACTAATGGAAATATTGGGCATGATAGTGTTTGCGCCCGTTAAACGTTAGAGAGAGAACAATAATTATTTGTCCATTATATGATAGCCTAACATTTGGGAAACGTTAAATGTTATGGAAATAATGCCAAATTCAGTTTACCTCCTTCAGAGCAATTATAGGATACATTTTCTTCTTTAAGGAAGCTATCGGAAATTAATACAAAAGTTGAGATCCGAGGAAAAGTATAAAGGAGTTTTGTGAATCAACAAAACTTATTGCTTGCTTACACCGCGAAAGAATAGCGGCACGTTCTGCGCGTAAGCAATACATTGATGAATATTAATGTTTAGGCCATAAAAAATTTGAAGAGCCTTTTGCCAAATTATCTTATTAATATGTTTTGAGGTATTTTTGAGTGCGTTTTCCAGCGATGCAGTAATATTCAGAAAACTTCCACGGGTCCTTCGTGGGTACAGCGATATTATAGAATAAAATATCGATCGGATACAAGTTGAACATTGCGATCGAATGTCGATCAGCATAAGTTGTCTCTGAGCATCACTGTGATGCTCACAATCGATGGCTCCTTGCGACCTTGCCCCGCGCCGATAACGGCCTAGTGAGGGTGTGCCTCCTTGCGAAAGTAGCGCGCTTCAGATGTTTTTTATTTCCATTGCATCACGCAGTGCGGAATGCCTGCATAATGCCCGCGGTGTTCTCCGCCTTCGGAGAAGTAAAGGAAATCTTCGTGAGACGGATGGGGACAAAAGAAGTTGCGGGGATGTGTGGAAACTGCTGCTGCCACTCCTACATAAAATAAACGAAACAGCGCCGATTTCGAAGCGAGATAACTTAACTGTTATTAACTGTGTTATTAACTGTAACTTTAATGTCCAAATACATATCAACCTGTGAAACTTTTTTATCGCTCTCTGTACTTGAGAAAGTATTTCGACAATGAATGCGATTCTCTCTAAAATTTAATTTCTGGTGCTAGATGGATGGTAGATTTGCGTTTAAATTCGAAATTACTTCCAGAAAAATATGGCCCACGGTTATTTTCATGGAGTTAAGCCATCGTTAAACAAATATTTTCATGCAGTTATGCATTAAAAATTACGGAGGCGCGGTAGATTCTTACCACGTATTCTTACAGCTATTTACTATTTTACCCTAAATTCTCTGAAACGGAAGAAAAACATCTCAGAAACCCACCGTAGGTAAGGAATAAGAAGATGCCGGTTTAGGTATACCTAGATTTAATTATACTGCTTTTTCCTATTCAATGAGCAAAGCGATGTGTTCTATCACTTATTTTATGTCCAGAGTTCAGGGAATTTCTCCACCTCACGTTCGTAAGGCTTATGTCCAGCGGCAGTTAATTCAGTCACGCGCTTATGCATTTCATATTTTCTCGAATGTTATGGCGACATTTGCTTTATTTCTCGTCCGAGCATCCTTCTTCGTCTAATATACATCCATAACCTGACAGAAAATCCGTATACGGCAAATAACAAGAGTTCATCTGTGAGAATGAAATAGTTGGAGGGATGTCAAGGACTTACAGTGCGCCTGCACACCTAATTGAGTCTTCGGGACACTCCTTTTGCAGAGAAGAAAGAGCGGAGGAAGAGGACCGCACCCCTAAGACCTTCAACCCTTCCATTGAAGCTCTCCCACGCTTTCCATCCGAGATGCTCCTTTGCAAGAGACGACCTCGTATTTGGTGATTCACTGGCTGCCTTAGACCATCGTCCCACTGAATCACGCTGCGTTCTTTTATTAAAAAGGGCGAAGGAGCAAATATTTCATCTAAAGGAGATTTTCTTTCTAATAGGGACTCAGCTCATCTTTCCTAGTTCCATGACTGCATCTCATTAACTTTAGAAAAAGCAGTGAAATGAAATGTTTATCGGCCTAGATTTCTCGGTGAAGAGAAAGCCGCTAGTTTTTTTGTTTACATTTTGGATTTCGATACCCTTTTCCGAAATATAAGAACTAATTCAGCCACAAATTCAGAATTCGTCCTTATTCCTAAACATGGCGTTTTCCATAAAAACTATTTCACTTAGATAGTAATGAAGCGATTTCACAGAAGTAAATTTAGCTCTTGAATTTTAGCCTCGTTTCGGACTATGTGCACAAACGTTTTGGTAAATATCTTCTCAGATACTGAAAGCTTTATAATTGCGCATTTATCGAAGAAAACGCTGAAAAGACTCCGGGGAATCCATGCTAATGGTATGTGGGATATGGACGTTAACGATGGGAGTGAAGTTAAAGAGGAAAAAGCCTTGGGCGTTGAGTCACGTAAATATCTTACCTCGCCTACACCTGACCTTCACCCACTGCAAAATTACTGAACATAACAATGCATGGCAGATATTTTTCATCTCATCAACAAAAAGTGAGTTGGTAGAAAGCTACAGTAACGTGCAGTGTCGTTTAACAAGATGGATGGAAGTGATATTTATCCCATGACTATGTTATTGCAATTTTACAGGAATAAGCTCAATTATTTGTTTCGTCTTCATACCATTGAGTATATTATCCAGGGAAATTTAGTGGTTACTCCATATCCTCACACACGCTTATTTCGTCAGCATTGATTGCATTACTAGAAAATAGCTATTATACGAGTTGATAGCTTTATATAGCCATGAACTACTTCTGTAAAATTTAGTCAACGCATTGTTATATTAATATCAACCATTCTGTATTGTTTGATTAGTAAAATATTATTTATATTTCATCTCCTGTATTTGTGCCGGTGTCCTCACTTCATACGTATAAGAAGGCAATCGTCAAATTTTAAGTTGAAGTGATTTATCCTGAAATTATACTATGGAATTATATTATATAATATTATTA